>JAPWTK010001152.1:0-81250 GCA_029963805.1 Aromia moschata
TATGCCATTCAGAAACACTGACTGTTTTCATTGCTTGAGCGCATCAGTAATATTTTGTTGTTAGATATTCGAATTTAAATGTCTTCTCTCGGCGTCTACGAAATATATACATATATCAACGATTGCAAGGAATATACAGTTTGTGTAAAGGCAACATCGGCCAGTTTTGAAAAAGGACAAACAAAGTGAGACGACAGATACCTCATACGCATCGACGGTAGTGGGAAAATAAGACCGGTCCACTCACCACCTGCCTCTAGACAGAGCGAGAAGTGTAGTTGAAGTAAACAGTATTCTTGTTAAAAATGTTATTAAAATGGTTTATTCACGCGAAGAAATACATATGTATATCAGAATGTCGTATAGCATGGCATCATAACGGCAATTCTGAACGTAAATTAAAAGATTCATTTGCTAACATGTGTTCCCAAATAGGCCAACACTTTCTAATAACACTAGGTTCCAAAATATTACGCATAATCTTATTAGTACAGCAAGGCATTTTGGCTCGGCGAGGCGGCGGGCGATTAGCCGTGCTGTGTGGAAGAAGGGTTCAGGTTCAGACGTATTTACTCGTACTGATTAGGTAGGTGGTGAAGAGCCGGTCTTATTTTCCCACTACCCTCGGTGCGTAATGATGATTGCGTCTTACATGTCGTTTCACATGTATTTGTCCTTTTCATAACAGGCCGATGTTGGCTTAACACACACTGTATACGTAATCCGTGATCTGTACACATATCTACATGCGTGATCTGTGATTCGTCTATTGTAAAATTCTCGCAATTTTCAATAATATTTTTGTCTACTCAGAAATGGTAACGACTTTTTGCAATTAATGCCACATCAATTGCAAAAATCCACAAAAAAATCAGATAATATTTACACAGTAAAAAACACACTACACGAACTCTAAAACAAATACGTAGGTACACGGTGTAAAAATACGTATCTACACACATTTATTAGTTAGTCACTCACGGCACATATTATTTTAAACTCGGCGTTCTACATTTCGTCCGACTTGTGTCGAGCTAACTTATTGTACTAATCGATAACAGAACGCTCGTTTTATAGGGATAAATTGCATATACCCTTTCCTCGAACCTGCTGCGGAAGAGTCCTAGTGCGTACCAGGCACAGTCTATGGCGTACGGATTTACGGGTAAGAAACACACGCGTACATAATTTACAAGGCGTTTATGAAATTTGGTTTATACTTTAATTATCATATAGTTGAATAGTGCCGACCCTGCGCTATAACACACTTTTCGGACCCTGGTTACCACATCATTGGTCCTGGTAAAAGTACGAAATTGAAATAAAACTATAAGCCTGAACGCACACCAGTTAGTCAAAGCAATACAAGACAAGACAAAACTTGAAAAGCTTGTGTAAAGCTGTCTTGTCTTGTCTTGACTAAAAGGTGTGCGCCCAGCTTTAATTTTCCGTCATTTACCAGATCATTTAGGTACATCCTAGGTTTATCACGTCTATCCTAGGTTTTGCAGTTTTCAGTCTGTTGCAGTAACCTATACAATTACGTGAAAAAAAAACTGGAATAATTTACAATACGTATTTAAAACAATCACAGGAACACGTTTTTTCAACTCCGTGACTAGATATAGGCCCTTGCCTTAAAGCACCCCTGCGTTCAGGGCCACTCTGCGTCAGCCAATTTAAACTCGGCGATGTGTACTCTGGAGCCGATGTTTCCCTGCCTAAATGGCGCTCAGACACAGGCGATATGAACAGGCCGGGAGTCGCGACAAGACGGCGGAGATAATGCAAACAGCGTTAAGGGCCTGTTACTCGCAGACTGTTAACCAATTTTCCTTATGTCCTCACGTTTGCGTTTTCTTCGGGACGCGGCGGCGAATTTGTTTGCATCGCGTACGGTTCGTTTCCCCTCTCGACCGTTTTTCCGAGATAAAAGCGTACAAGAGTTTGCGAAACTTCGAAAAAGTTGAGGGGATAAGCCCGCTCGGGTCCCAATAATGAAGCCCGGAATAATCTTATTAGTATAAATATTATTGTGCGAGGTTTCGGAATAACTTTCTTGAAATAAACTCGTTTATTTTGGAGGGTGGTGTGGCATAACTGCGGATCAAATTCTCGCAGGGGTTCGCCGAATCAAGATGGAGATGGAATTGAGACGCAGCGCAGTGTCAGGATTGGCTTCGGAGTATCAACAAGTAAGAAGTATTTTGCGGATAAGATCCGGGTGTAATAAATAATAACTGTATGGACCTAAGAAAGTAGGAAAATGTTAGAGGAGTTTATGAACAAACTATTTAAGCAAGGTGCATTTAGAAAATCAAAACATGACGTTATTATCTAAATGACAAAGCATATTCTAGAATTACGAAAATATACGCATCGTAAGAACCGACAGTACACAGTATTTATTAAACTTCACAGTTCAAAAAACACAAAAACTTCACACACAAAAAAATTCACAGATCTTTCATCTTACGCAGTACTAACGCACTACTTAAGTATCGTAGGCGTATTGAAAATACCAGACACAGCTGGTAGAAATTTCTAAAGTAAATTATAATAAAAATAAAACACAGTTTTGTTGTTACGATTTTTGGCGGTTTGACCCTGAAGGTCTTGTCGTTTTAAACGGGTTATCTTGCATGTGATATTCAGTCAGGTTTGCGATTTCTCTGCCGTGCATATTCTAACAAAAATATTTTCGATTAGTAAGTTGATCGTATCATGTGTCTTTCCAATGGCCTTGCTGCCGTGGACTACCTGCAGTGTACCGAGAATGAATGTAGACGCAGTTGCGATGAATTTGGCCCATCGTATTCTTGTAAACCATTTGGGGCAGGGATATGCTCTAAGAGACTATTACATACATACATACATATGTAGTTACGCAAACAGGCAGAAATCTACACCGATGCATTTTCATTTTCAGGCATTTCTGGCCAAAACTCAAATGAACCGGTTTTAACAGATTTCCGAAAAATGAGTAATGAACAAGCTTCTTTGTAAGAGTAACTGTTATACTTAGGGGAACATAAGACCCCGAACCTTATACCGGCTTGATTTGCGTTCTACGACTCGAGAACGAAACATGCGTTACGTGTTAAAGTTGTACAGTGAATATTTAAGGTTTTTTGGACTGTGAATTTTTGGTTTCTTTATCTTCAACTGAATGAATCGACTATGTCTGATACAGAACAAGGTAAGAGCTTTATTGTAAACGGTTAGTTGACTTTGTTTGCCATTTGGTACCTCAGTTATAGCCTTTTATGGAGTGAGCGGTTTTTGCCGTGAATTTTGATGAAAATGAAACTTTACATTTTATTACGCTTTACTCCCGCAAGCTTCCGCCTTATATTTTATTGATGATATTGAATGCAGTGCTCACTACATTTCCTGTTAATTGCAGCTGCCTATAGCTGCCTTTTTTTAAATAAAGATGTTTTGAATAAGTTGATGCAGGTGGAAAACATCCAATTTTAGGAGTAGTAATTATTATTTATTATTGATATTGCAGCACTGATTTAATTCAATTAATCAATTTGTTCACTAATCACTATTTCAAAGTGCAATTTATTCTCAATATACAACATCTCTAATGTATACTATCCATTTCTTTTCAACCTCTATATAAGATAAGTAAACAGATGAAATTGGCAAACATAATACCTCCTATTTTGCGTTTCTTCCAGATCCTAGCGCCCAAGTTCGAGAGTATTAGAAGCAGAAGGTATGTCCGAAGAATATTTAGTTCAAGTTAGACAAACTGTCTAATTTTTGCGATAAATTGTCGAGAAGGTGGCAAAAAAGCCGAAGAACTGACGATTCAACGATTAAATTTATTTTTAAGATTGTCATCCTTTGATTTTGTAAATATCATTACATATTACAAATACATTTACATATTACAAATACAAATACATTATAAAAATGTTTTTTGAGATGAAATTCTATTAGTATTTATAAAAGTTTCCACATTTTATCCTAGATTTCACAATTTTATACAATTATTTCAATTTCTACCCCTGAAACCCACCCCTATTCATCGATGGATTTTTTAAATTATTTATCCTGTAATCGCCAGCTGATATTGGGGCGTTTCCATGAGTTTCAGAATGTTGGCCAAACATTTTTAAATCTGACCCTCTGTGCGATGGATAACAGAATACCGGCGTGTGAATAACATATACCGAGAAAATTATGAATATCTTGTAGATGTGAGATCGGCGTTTAAGCAACATTGCCCACCAGGATGTGAGATTTCACAAGTGTCGGTGTCTGATAGTCCTAATCGGCAGTTTATACAAATACAAATTTTGGTGAGCTGTAGATGCAAGTCCCTAGGCAAAGAAGAGGACTGTTCGCAATAGAGTCCTCACATCATTGTCAATCCTGAACTTCGTTCAATGGGGCATTCGTAAGAGAAGCCGCCTCTACCAGCCAGTCTAGTTTTTAAGAAGTCAGATATTCAATGCCTTGTTGAGCTGATACAATTTCTTGTAAATTGTTTAATATAGTGCTTACATAACGTAGGGTAAACGTGGGATAGATGCCGTAGGGGGATAGATGCGTAAGTGTTCACGTAATGATCTGTATGGACAACACAGCCACTCTGTTTTGTTTAAATGTATGCTGACCCCCTCCCCGACTGTCAGTCAAAAACGTGCACTTTGCTTGAGTCGTGGGCTGTGCAACGAAAACAATTTTACGCGTCGACAGATTTGTGAATTTAGGTTATTACGTATAATCTTTACTCGCCCGGAACTTTTAATGTTATAAAGTATGTGTTTATATTTTTGTATTTATAATCAATATATGTATTAATTAGAAATATTCAAATGTTATTTTAGCACTCTTTAAAACAATTTATTTGTTAAATTGGAGGGCGTCTATCCCACGAAAAAGGATAGATGCCCCAGTTTTTGTGAGTATAGATGCCCTTTCATTATGTTTTCGTTTTCTCGACATTCCATGCAAGTAGGTACGTATGCAAAGGGGGACACGGCCCCGAGGTGTGTGGACCGAAGACGCTCTTAAAGACGCCTTTGAAGAGCTGAAACAAAACAAATATAGAGGATATTTGTTTTGTAATGAAATATCTCGTCGTTATGACATTCCATCTAGAACCCTAAGAAGATGATTTGCGAAACAATATACAAAGAAATTGACATTAGATACCTAGGTTTTTGAAAACAAAATACTTACCGTATTATTAAACGTTTTTTATTATTAATTTTTTTTAGGGAAACGCCCCGTTTTGGACGTCAATAATGAAAAACGGCTCGTCGCACACGTTCAAAAATTAGAGGCAGCAGGATTTCACGAGATATGATACGTTTGAATTCACTGAAAAACTTGGTATTGAACATAACTTTGACAAAGAAACTCGCAAAGCAGGACGTCTTTTATGCAACGTCATCCAGAACTTAGCGTTCGTCAAGCTGAAGCTAACGTTGATTTAAGTTAAGAAAATCAAAGTATTTTTTCATTAATTCCTCAGGCCAACTATCCCACAGGTCAAAATATCACTGAGGCATCTAACCTACACAGTAGGCATCTATCCTCATTTATAAGGTGTTGTTATTTCGTTTATAAATAAATAAGTAACTAAAAGTATTAAATTATATTGATTATTGTCTTAATTGATAATTACACTAATCTTCACAAAAGTTTGAGATTATTAAATGCTCATATTCCGTATGTAAATCGCCCATTTGAAAAAGTGGATCAACTATCCCACGTTTACCCTAACGCATAAATTAATTTTCAACCATGTTTTCATTCAAAATCCGAAAACAAGTCAACGTTTAATTTAAATTTTTAGGAACTGCAGAATTAATAATAATAATAATAAACGTTTTTATTGCATGGTAATTGTCATACATTGTAGTTACAATATTTTGTATATACCACAGATTGGCCCAACCTACCATGCAAACGGCAGAGTTCGCACTCATTAAATCAAAATTGAATGAGCAGCGATCTTACACTCAACCGCATAAATTCCTTAATTTATTATTGCCGTATTTAATGGACTTTAATGGACTTTGTCAAAATTCAACAAAGTATTATTAATAATAATAATTAGGTGGGATTCTAAGAATCCATCCACTCAGCAACCTTGAATTCGAATGTGAGCCAGATGATTTCAAAACTGTTTACAACGTAAACAATTAACGTAAGATGAATAGCCTCCTTTTCATTTTCTAAAACATTGCATTTTCGTTTCTTTAATGGCAACATTATTTCCTCCATAATTTCTCAAATGCAGTCTCCATAATCACCCTGTATATATGTTAGTGTAAATTAATAAAATAACAGATCTGCTCCTCCTATTACAACGATCAGTAAATATCAAATGTTTATTTTACATCAGTTCATAAAATACGCAGGCAAATTTTCACTAAACGGTGTACTGCTGGGTTTTAAGTAAGTTTTTTATTCAACGTGCTCATAGGCGCCATGCATCTCGGATGTCGTTTTGCCATTTCAGCGAATCAGCAAATCTCGGGCATTTGACGGTGGCTCATCAAAATTGTAGATGACTATACATGTAACCCAAACATAAACATAGACACACGGCAAGGTCGTCACGTGACCATGTCAAGGTCGCATGTCGCTCGCGTTAATATTTCGCAAGACAGCTCCATTAATACGCGACCAGAAGTATTTTCAATACTAAAATACCTCGTTTTGGATCATCTATATATTCAATTTTGCTTTTACAATCCACCACTATGCATTTACTCATCATTTGTCATTTTATAAAATAAAAGGGTATTTACATATAAACAAGAGATGTTCACGGCAAAACTAAACTACGCACAACAATTAAGGGAGCAAAAAAATCTTTAACCGATTTTTGACGGGCTGTATCTAAGTGAAAAAATGGTCGAATCGCGAATTTAAAAAAAGCGTTTTAAAGCTCCAAGACTCTAATTTTCGGATATTTTAGAAACCACTGTTTTAACGCAATCCGAAGAAATAGCGCGAGAAAAAAAATCCAAATTTTTAGCCTTCTTTCTCGCTCCACGGGCTCGGCAAAACTTTTTCGGTTAAATGACCATATGGATCAGATAACATGTTTATTGCTCTAATTTACTTTTTTTTAATTGTTTGCTACTTCCATTTGTCGCGGAGATATCCAAAGTTGAAAGAAAAAGGAGCATTTTGTCTTCAACCATCGGTATCTCAGCAACCAATGATCGTACAGGAAATTGAAGGGCAGTTTTGGAAACTGGAATGAATTTCCTATAAAATAATGTCAAGACATTAAAAAAAAATGTTTTACATCCTCAATATCGAATTTGAAAAAAGTGACTTTTTCCCTTGTTTTGGTAAATCGACTGCATCTTAGCAAATATTGATGGGGAGGCTAAGACTTTTAGGAATTATTGCACCTCAATGTACCCCCAATAGCCCTGTAAATCTGCAGATCGATCCATCGAGCGGTTTTTCCGGGTCGATCATTCAAACTTTTGAAAAAAAATTAAAATATTTTTATTTTTAAACATTGTGTAATCTTCATACATATGGAAAAATCAGTTTTTTTCCACTTTTTTCTCGATTCTGCATCGGTCACGGTAAATTTAAAAAAAAATTCGAAAATCTAATTTTTTTTTAAATGCCTTGAAAGGATTTTACAGGATGTTTATTACAGTTTCCGAAACTGCCCTTCAATTTCCTGTACGATCATTGGTTGCTGAGATACCGATGGTTGAAGACAAAAGGGTCCTTTTTCGTTCAGTTTTGGATATCTCCGTGACAAATGGACGCTGCAAACGATTAAAAATTTGGAATTTTTCTTTGGATTGCGAATCTTCGGATTGCGTTAAAACCGTGGCTTCTAAAAAATGTTGGAAATGTCTAAGAAATGTTGACCGAAATGTTGTTACAGATCCGAAAACTTGAGTCTTGGAGCTTCCAAACGCTTTTTTTAAATTCGCGATACGACCATTTTCTACTTAGATACAGCCTGTAAAAAAGCTCCCTTAATTGTTGTGCGTAGTGTATATAAATGACTAAATGAGCCCACGAATCAGAGCCTCGGTGTGAGCTTCTACTTAGCTGCATCGGTACGGCTTGGTCTAGTTGGTCTGTGATTTAAATAGTTCAAAAGTTTAAAAAAAAAACTTCGCGTAATCAAAAAAGTTTGAAACGACTTGACCATAGGGACCTATAAAAAAAAATGTGTTTTAACAAAAATATTAAAAGATCAAAATTAAAGAGAAGTTTAAAAAAAAATGAGCACCAACAAATGTTAAACAAGGTACAACTTTGCCCAAAATGCATGAGACACACGACAGTAGAATTGTAATTGAAATTTTTTAACTGATGTAAATGATTATATATTTTTTTTATTATTTAATAGGTATCTAATTATATTACAACATATTCTTTTTATTACTTACCTCAATGAATATAATGTTTGGTTATATAATTGTTAATTGTAGAATTTAGCTCTTAAGATTGCACCTAATCTAAACAAACAATCTGGATGTCAGGAGGAAAACATACACTAGACAAGTTTTATACTTTTAGCAATGTCTTTCTTTCCCACACGGAACACCTCACTGCAAGTATTAATTACTTTTGTGAGTAACATATTTGCTCAATCGTTTTAGTCTGGATATGTAATTATATTGTATGTACATAGTATTCTTACCCATTTTTTTCATATACATGTTATTATATATTTTGTTACTATACTTTTACAATAGTTATGTCTTATAACTATATGTACCTAAATTGTAGGAAAAAATGCAAATAAATTTATTATTAATTATTATTATTATTATTATTATTATTATTATTATTATTATTATTATTATTATTATTATTATTATAGTAGAAGAGTTCATAGTATGTGTGCCATATAACGTCTTCGTCTTCATATAGCGCTCTCTCTTTCCGTGATCTGCGCATTTCACGCTCCAAACTAACTTGTACCAGTCTTTGGCTAAACAATAACTTAATCAGCCATAAAAACTTTTAATAACATTAATTGTAAGTTTAAATCAGGGCCGAAGCCAACCCTTGTTGTTTTAGGAGGACGAGGGGCTAAGAAAATGCTTGGAGCACTTAAACATATTATGTATTATAAATTGTAGCAAAGTCAAAATGGACAAAAAAGCTTTAATTTTTAATTTAAAAAATTCTTTCCTATTCCGAGTAAAGTATCGTTTTTCCAACAGAGGGCCATTTTTGCAGGATATTTAAAACAAACCAAAAATGAACACTAGGAAGAAATACAAAATCTCGATTATGGAACTCTTATCACAGAAAATGTAACCGCTAGATAAATGATATTTTCGAGGTAAAAGAGTGATGGTAAAATAAATAATATTTATTTAAAATTTTAGATTATTATTTGTATAATTTTAACGAATAGCTTCAAGCGATATTGCAGGTCTAAACGTCAATATAAACACTTTTGTTTAGAAATCAAGATTACTAGGGGGACTCAGATCAGACCGAAAGGGTACTACTCTGTCGCCACTGCGGTAGGTATTGTAGAATTCACAGTTATTAGTCTATGGTTTTTCCTTCACGGGAATTTAATCTTGATCTCAATGTTGTTAGGCCTTCGCACTGCCATGGCAGATGAACTGAGTTTTCTTTTTATTCAAGCATAATCATATTATTTACCACATAATTGTATTAGAAACTACATATTAATTGGTAAAAAAAAGTATTATCAAAAATTTGCAATCGTCACGATTTAAACAAGTAGCCTTTGTAAGCAAAGAGCAAAGTCGCATCTGTCAATAATTATACATTATTAATTAGTATTATTTATTAATTTAACATTACAAAACACATAATATGTTACTATTATTACCACAGAAAGAAACAAAGTATGTAGGCAATCACTACAACAAATTTTCAATGCGACCACTTCCTACTTCTAAACACTTATCCAATCTCCGCCTTACTTCTCTCACTAAAGCCTTACGTAATATTTCTCTAGATAGTTCATCGCAAGCATTTCTGATTTTTTTCTTTTAAATGTTCCAAGTTAACAGATGGTGTTCCCCACAAGAAGAAGTCACAAGAAGTGAGGTCACGTCCGGTGATTTAGGCGCCCACGGAATCGGCCCATTTATATCTGTCCAATTTTCATTTAAATATTGTTGGACAATTATTGCTTTATGCGGTGGAGCTCCGTCATGCTGGAAACACATGTTTGCTCGCAGCTGTAATGGCACATTTTCGAGAAGTACAGGAAGTTGTTCTTGAAGAAATTGCAAATATCGCTAACTATGTAAAATTCCTTCGTAAAAATATGGACCAATCAAATGCCCATTAATAATACCACACCAAACATTAATTCCGAAGTGTCCTTGGTTATCAATCGGATTGACAAAATGTGAATTTTCAGTAGCCCAAAAATGTTCATTTTTTTTATTGGGCTTACCGTACTAACAAAACGGCTTTCGTCCGTCCACAACACATGGTGAAAAAACCGATTGTCATTGATCTCTAAGTTTACCATCATTTGGGCAACATAATTAATTCTTCGTTGTTGATGTTGATCTGGCAAGTGTTCTAGTTGTGAAGTTTATAATCGTGATAACCATTTTCCTTCAAAAATTTTTCGTACCGAACTATATTTTAAACTCAACTCGCGACCGGCTTGCCGAATCGAGTTCCTTGGATGGTTTTCAAAATACTGCTAAACAGTGGCAACAGAATTGTCAGAATTTACCCTTTTCACAATTTTTCTTCCCTTTCGAGAAAATGCTTCGTCATTTGCACGTAAATTGCGTTCCAATCTTGCAAATATTTTTAAGCTTGGAATAACACGTTCGGGGTATCTCTGGGCGCATAACTGAACTGCTCTTCTAGAGTTCTTTTGAAATTCCCCATAAACTAATAACATGTCGACTTTTTAGTTGTGCGTGAACTACAATATGTTCAAATGACAACAAAACAGTATTTGTCAACCATTAGCTTAATTATTTGCGATTATGCGACTTTGCTATATGCTTACAGCCGCTACTTGTTTAAATCGTGACGATTGCCAATCATTTTTTAACGGAAAAAAAATTTTTTCTTTACAAAATTTGTTCAGGAAAATTAGCTCTTTTTAAATATGCCAAAATATAAGTATGTTTCTGGGAAAAAAATTCGATGACGTCATTACTTCAGTTTCCAAACATGGAAAAATATGCAAATTAAGTTTAAAATGGACCCTACTCAATCCCATTTAAGAACCTCTTTTCAGATTTTTTTCTATCGTTTTTCCTTTTCTTGTAATAGAGCTGAGTCATCGAGTTTCGCTCACCCTGTACATTTAAAAAACTGCGCTTAATTGTGAGTATAACAAAGAATATAGTAACGCAGTATATCAAGTACCTTGGTTTTGTTACTATGGTCACGACAAATATGACAAATGAGAAAAGATTGACAGCTGATATATTCCTGGTTTTGAGTTTCACTCTTACGAATTCAGAATAGAGTCTTGTAGTATTTCTAAAATATTAGTAAAGTATAATCTATACATGTTTGGAATGGCATATTTCACACTTGCCAAACCGTAGTCGTTGCTTTCGGCTCAGAATACAAACTTTTCGCTCATGTGGAATATTGGGAATTCCATAACTTGTAGCCAAGAAGTCTAGAACTAAGGAGACCGAACTGCGGCTTTTCCCTGTATAACGCGACGGGCTCGAAGATGTCCGCCTCCAGAGGCGTTGTAAACAGTTGTGTACTCTGGTTGCTACGGTATATAAACAGATATCTATACGTATACCGTGGTCTGTATTAATCTGTGTGCATTAGAGGTTAGAGTCCGTGTGAATGTCCGTGGTGCGAATACATTTGACAGACGCTCGATATTTTTCGTTAATTTGTTGTTACACAAGTAATGTCTTTGCAATTAATGATCAATATGAAAATGTACTCAAAATATTTCATGTTACTGCTTCAACGTTAACAATACAACAAAGGAAAATATTTCGTTTCATGCATATATCAGTAATTTGAAATAATGTCCGGTTATTCGGACCGCTTCTTAAATCACACAATGCAACACAGCACTTTTGAACCATATTTATTTTTGTATATATTTTTGTTAAAGCCAAACGGCATGTAAGCACCCGCTTTGACAGCTTAATGATAAACGTCATATAAAAACATAGGCATGGTTTTCTATGATAAACATTCACATGTGGACCGCTGACCGCTGCTCATCACGTGACTCGAGTACATTACTGTTTACAGCACCTCCTGGAGGCGGACAGATTTGATCCCTAGATACCGAACGAGTTCGGTCTCCTTAGTTCTAGTCTTCTTGCTTGTAGCATATACTAGGGGCAGAACCAGATTCGAATATGATGAAACAGTTAGATTAGAACGGTAGGTGGTCGGGTCGAATCGTATCAGCGAACTTCACAAAAAAAAAGTATTGGTGTAGAACTCCTGCATTACCTTGAAATAAATATTAAACATGAATACATTAGAATGTTCAAAACATGGACTGAATAATATTATATAAATAATTCATTACCGCAACGGAAGATATCGATCTTGAGCTTTAGCGGCTACCCTAGTTTTCAAGATCACCGATGATATTTTCCGCTAAACGTATTAAGCAACATAAAACGAGTTGTTACAGAAGTTCAATAATGGAAGTTGTAAAACTACTGGAATGATATATTTTACGTACTCAAAATAAAACACTTCAGAATACCTTTATGTATATTTTTTTCTCATCTAATACCAGGAAGATTCTGGGAGCTACAGTAAAAAAAATCGACAGAAAAAAATTAATAGTTAGAAATTTGTGGGGTTAAAGGAAGGTATGCTAGAACATTTGTGATATTTTTTTCATCTCTAATGCGAGCTCGATATTGCAATTGGGTCAAAATTTGTGGTGCCCCCCTAATATTTCGTCAAGTTTTAGAATCTTAAATTTTTTATAAAAACCAAAATATGTACCTCATATCAAAAACATCCTCAAACAATTTTGTAATATTTAGAGTATTGATCATTTTATTTGAAATAAACTATTCGATTTCTCAAAGTTCCTGATAAGGACGGTAGGGAAACAAGTGTACGCCCGTTTTTCATTTCAATATGGCAGGTACCAAGAGACTCTCCAGCTGCGACAGAATAAACACAGAAGTTTTGAGAGCTTTTTCCAAAATGCACATTGTCTTTCAGCTTTTCCGGTAGTAATGTAGGATGGCCACTACCTTTCTTTCATTCTACACTGCCTATTTCCTTAAACAGTTGAACAATAAGGCGAAGATAACCCTTAGAGGGTGTTACTCGACTCGTGTTGTAGTCGAGATTCACAATAACATAAGGAAACTGTTCTTGAAACGCCAAGTACTTGACAGTCTTCTAGAAAATACATCCATTGTCCATCAACTTATCGTCGGTTTGAATTTGTCATAAATGTTTTTTGTCGTTGTTTTAACAATATTTTAAGCAGTTTTTCGTCTTTTTATATTTTTCGTAAACTAAAAAAAAAAAAAAGAAACAAAAAATACGCGTCCATTTTGAGTTATTATTTCATTTCGGGGGTTCGATGCGGATGCAGCTGGATCAAAATATAGGGGACGTAAAGATGTGAAGAACGGCGCAGCAGTAATAGCGATAAGTCACCTGGCCGTCTGCCTGCCGCCCCTTGTGGTTCATTGATCTAACACAATGGCCACCGGTTCCGATCAAACGACGCCGTCGATCCCAATGTATCACGGAAAGCCGAGGAAATTTATACATATTGGAGACGGTCATCCGCAGGAGTCTATACAGGCGACAGGTTTATTATGTAAATGTTTAGTAAATTCGTAAGGACAGACGACAATAAAACTTTAAAAACGAAAAACTGAAGGTTAAAATATGAAAGCACGAAGTGACAATGAGTGTCATGAATAAAATAAAAGAATTTGTTTGAAGTATAAAGTAGAAGTAAAAGCAAATTCTACTAAGTAAAAGGCGGTAGTAAAAGGCGATAGCAAAATCAATTGCTTTGTTTTTGTTTGAATAATGATTTACTTTTCCTTCAGAGTAATTGATTCGGTCTCTAAGCATATGCTATATAATAATACTACAAAATTGCAAGGTACTAATTATTGCATAAAGCTCCAACAGTCTCAACCCTTATTTCGGATGTAACCATTATGTTGAGAAGACTATTGTGCGTTTAAATAACATCAAAGTTCTGCAACATAACATCAAAGGTTTCAATTCTCGTGGATGTTTGGACAACTCCTAGTAGAGTAGATAAGACCGATGAAAATATGCGATTTCTTTTGATTTCAGCAGTATTCAGAAGTGATTCGATATTTTCGGAGAACGGAAAATATTTTCGGATTACAAATATTTTGGGATTATAAATACTTTCGGATTGATTTGGACTCAGTGGTTTTAAATACATTGGAGTATGTTTTTTTGTTTCAAATGCTGACAATGTGTCAAGTCGACAAGATACGATTCAAGGTAATATATTTATGTCATTAAAAAAATACGAGGTTCTGTAGATTTTTCCATATTTTCGAAAAACCGACGTACTAATTTTGACGATGGATTCGGATTCAGCAGATAAAAATCCGTCAGAACAACCGTTATTGTTTTTTTTTTCTAGACGACAACGCATTTATTTGTTGTTAATTTTGTTTTCCATAATTTATAAAAAAAACTGTGACGTGATGGATCAATTTTGACGATGTATTCGACTTCAGTGGATCAAGATACATAAATATATGTACTTCTCAAGGTCATGATAGTTTTTTTTGCGAGGCTATGTACTTATGGGATTCTATTAATCAGCATCAAATTAAGTATAGTGATTTCAAAATTTTTATAAATGTATTTTTTTGCATTTGTGATTAGTATTTAGATAAGTATTATGACTAGTATTCTTTGCGATTTTTGATTTACTAATATAATATTTTATGATATTATTTCAATAAACAATGTTCAGACATATTGAATTGTATTTTAAATAAAATGTAAAATAGTATTGTAATTTTTTACACTAGCACTAAACTTATAATTTTTCTTTACTCAAAAACAATTATATAAAATCACATATATCTACACATTTATATAGGATAAGGTCATCTCTGTTAATTTGTTATATTTTCTTTTTCCACATTGCTGCATTTGGATACTATCGAAGTAGCCATTATTTTCGGGGGCGTGGTCAAATGTCAACGGAGACTGTGATGCACCAGAAAATTTCGACCACGTGTTACAACTTAAAATAAAAGTACTGACTAAAAAACACAATCATTATATTACAAATGGAGACCAACCTCATTCTGACATTTTACCACTAATAATACTCTGTTCACCAAATTCTTTTAGCTGTCGAAGTCAAACATCTCAATTTCATTCAAGGGCTTCCATCGTGTATAAAATTGCTTGCAAATAATATTGTAAGAAAAACAATGGCATTGATTAAATTAAAAAAACAGTGGTTTCAAAACATATTCCTGTGTTTCCCTGAAGGTGTAACAAATTCAACACAACTAAGACTACTACAACTCCTAAAAAGACGATTTACTAAAGAAAGTTACAAATGATCTAAAAGACAATTTACTAAATACGATTAAAAAATGTTTTAAATGTTAATATTCTATTCAATTATAAAGAAAAACTTGCCATTTTGAATACATTAAAAGAACTGCGGTCTTAAAATGTATCCCTGTGGTCCTCCTGAACGTGTAATTGTGATATCACCACAAGTGACCTACGGAAGACGATTTATAAAATAAGATTTAAAAATATTTGTAGTTTTAATAATCCACTCAACTACTATAAAGAGAAACTCATTACTTGCACAACCGAACAGAGATATTATCTACTCCGTATTTTATTTCTGCAAGACAAACATTTTCAATTTGCGTTTCCAGTTATTCGTATTCCAGATGTTTCTATCATTCCCGTACATTCTCAGGGCGTCCTCGCCGTCGCCAGATAGAGACGGAACGAACGGAGGGACCGCACAAACTGCGCGGCTGCCAACCGATATAGGCCGGAAGGCATTCTTATTCATAAAATCAACATTAATAAGAATTATGCACTATGGATGTTATTAAGCGGAGCTCTCCGTTGCAGCGGCCCTTTGTTTGTTCTTTAGAGAGAGAAGGAGGAAACTCCTCGCAAGTCAAATAGAATTTGTAATGGAGGATCACGCACGAGACGCCCCGGGTGGGCCGACCGTAATTTTATTTGACCTCTGGCATTTAAGATGATTTGCAAGCGTCGATTTCGTTCTACTCGGTCGTCCGTTTTCCTTGAGAAGTTTCTGCCTCCGGTGAGTAACCGCAAAGCTCGACGTTTCTAGCAAACTGTACTAGGCACACGTTTATCACCTCTTAATAAACTCATGGTGATGGTAACGAAATATACAAATAAACTGTTTTTTTTATATACAGAGTGCATAACGGTAAGTGGCCGCTTAAGGGGTTATACACGTGTGGAACTTAAATTTGGAAGCATATAAAATGCTAAGATAATACCTAAAATAATACCTTCCACAAAATATTGCCAAAGGCTCACCTATCAGAAAACACACGATCGTATTCCCCTACAATCTAGCTCCGCCTTCGACGACTCGAAGGCAAGATTGGCTGTCGTCGGACCACCGAATATAAACAAGACTAGAAGGTTGTCTTTTTGTAGGGGAATTCATTACGTATGATGTCTGCTCCGCCCATCTTCTGCTATGGCTCCCTACCAATATTCCGTGCATTTGAAATGCATATAATAAAATCTCCAATGCTTCCAAATAAAAATTCCAGACGTGTATACCTTTTTTTTCGCTCAAGTATATAAGCTGGTATATTCTGAATCAACTTCAAGTTACCGCACCTCGAAATTCAAACTGGTCGTACAACAATCTGCTTCAGCGTGAAACGCTGCATCCCACTCCACCCCTCGGCAGCAATGCTGGTGCGCGCGCACTAAGCTTCCGTCGCTTGGTATTGGTTCCCGCTTGGAATTGGTCCCCACCACTACTCGCACCCTTTCCTCGTCTCACTAAACAGCAGAGAGGTTGTTGGAGGGAGAAGATATGAGTTTGACAGCCAGATTTCGACAGATAAGTTCGACACTGAACTCTTATGCAAACTTTAAAGTCCGTTTTCTCCAAATGCTGTTTTTCACACTTATAAGTTATTATAAAAACCGTTCGTCCTATACATTTGAAATTTTGCATAGAGATTGTTACAACAAAGATCTATAGAAATCACTACTCACAGCTTAGTGGAAATAAAATTGTTCATTATACAAATTAGTGGCGGCCGGTGGAATTTGACATGCTCGTATTTACGTAAGGAGGCATGGAACCTACATCATAATTTAGGGGGTGGTTACTTACTAAGACCTAAGTAGAAGGCTATAATGGCAAAAAATCTTCAAGGAAAACTTACGATTTTTTTTTCAAAAACGGCTACCTCTTGGAAATGGCTTCCGAAATATTTACGAAATATTATTTTTTATAATCACCGAGTAAAACTACGTTGTACCTTTAACTGTGTTTCTCCTCTCCCGCTCAGAATATTAAAATTTTTAATAAAGAAAAATAAACCTACATATTTCTCTGCGCTTCTTAAACAATGACTGAAAATAAATTACAATTTATTTTATTCACAATTAAGCCTACGACAAAAGTACAAGCATGAAATTTTAATGACCATTTTCTCGCTTAGAAGAACAAACTGAAGTTAGTCCTTTAAGTAATGAATACGAGACAACTTCTCTTTAATATTCCGGCAATGCGATATATATTTTAATAATTTAGTATGACATTTTAATAATACAGGGTTTGTCCGGAAAGTAATGTCAGTGAGCTTTGAAAAATGGTTTTTATTGGTTCTATGTGTACAAATCTTTATAAACTTTCAAAATACATTCCTCCTACATCCACACATCGGTTCCAGCGGGTTTTCCACGCATCAAAAGCCGCACGGTAGTCGTTTTCCGGAATCGCCTTTAAAGCGTCGGTGCAAGCCTTCTGAATGTTTTTCACCGACCCAAAATGCTGTCCTTTCATTGGGGTTTTGAGGCGCGGAAACAGAAAAAAGTCTGGGGGGGGCACATCGGGGCTGTAGGGAAGCTGGGGAACAACAGTGGTGCCTGCCTTGACGAGGTAATCGGCCACGAGGAAGCAGGTGTGCGAAGGAGCATTGTCGTGGTGAAGCTTCCAGGATTTTGAGATGTCTGGGTGGACGCGATTCACCTTGCGCTTCAGCCGCTTCAGCACCTCGACGTAAAACTTTCCGGTTACGGTTGTCCCTCGCTCGCCCGCCTCGTTTTTTGATCGTCCGTTAGCACTTTTGGCACGAGCTTCACGCCCACGTTCCTCATTCCTAAAGACTCCGACACAATTTCGTGAACAATGGTTTTCGTAATGTCTAATGTTTCGGAAATTAAACGGACACTTAGACAACGGTCAGTGTTCAACAGGTCACGCACACGTTTCACATTGTCGTCGGAACTGGAGGTTGATGGCCGTCCAGCGCGGTTCTCGTTGTTGACATCTTCCCGACTTTCTGCGAAGGCCTTGTGCCACCGGAAAATTTGCCTGTCCGAAAGACAATCGACGCTGAAAGCCTTCTTCAACATTGGAATGGTTTCCGCAGCACTACATTGCGATCGCCATCCGTTGCTCAAGCGAACGTTGCATTTTTTCTTGCACCGGGTCACTGTAACGACTCTCAAATAACGAGTGATGCGACCGCTACAACGACTGGTAGCCAACTGACGCTTGTTGGATCTTGTTGCCAGATCCCTCCACCACAATCCCAGCACGTAAAGCGCGGGCTGGCGCGTACAGTCTCGGGAAAAAAATTCACTGACATTACTTTCCGGACAAACCCTGTATAGTAATTGACCCTCCTGTTAATCTGCGTTAATATTTGCGTTAAAAAACTGCTGAACAAATGGCGTTATTGTATTTCTTATATATTTGTTAAACATAGTATTAGTTGTACAGTGTTAAAAATTCACGTGTCAGTGACAATTGATTCGATTTTTTTTAATAAAACGCCCTGTATGTTATTGCAAAAATGAAATCTTCATTTTATTTTCTGAATACACCCATGCAAACCTTTAGGGGATCTCTGATAGTTTTTAAGGTATATGCACTTGAAAATATACCGGTGGCTATTGAAAATGCAACACCTTGAAGGAGTTGAGTAACATAACTCAAACTGCGTTTAAATAATGTATTATATCAATAAAAAAACTGATTACTGTTATAAGCTTATCTCATTGTTGATACTTATAATCAATACTTAGTAATACACCTACGTGTTCCCGATGTACTCTTATAGCAGCTTCTAGACGCCTTGGTAGTAAATCAAACAGCATTCGAATGGTCTCTTGAGGTATAGCATTCCACATAGCTTGTACCCTCGTCCATAATTCCTCTGTTCCACTTTCTGGTCCAACATATGTTTTGAATATTTTTTTCCATCACATCCCATATATTCTCTATGGAGAATAAACCTGGGCAAAGCGAACGCCAAGGTAGTCGTTTAACTGCATGGTCGTTCAGATACTGTGTGTCGTTTACTGCTGCATGTGGTCTGGCATTATCGTGTGAAAATATGGCACATACGTGACGTGGCAATAGACGTGACTTGTTATAAACAATGGCGCCCCATACCATAATCCCTTGTGTTGGAGTCGTATGTGGCGTCATTATGCACTTATGAGTTTTGATGATCCAACCGTCGCGCCGGTACAAACAAAAGCGGGATTCATCAGATAAGATGAGATTGTGCCATTCCTCCCTTCGCAAATGCTTTTCTTGGCACCACTGGAGACGTAGACGATGGTGTTGTACAGTCAGCAAAAGTCGCAACGGAAGCCCAAAATCGAACAAGCGGCGTCTGATTGCCCACTGTTGGGCTATATTGTGTATATAGCTATACATAATATAGCTGAGTTATATTGTGTATATAGCTATACACAATATATCTGAGTTATATTGTGTAATCATTGCCCACTGTTGAGCTAATTGGGTTGCTGTTTGTGTTCTGTCCTCTTTGCGGTCTGTAGTTCGCCTTCGTGCACCAGTACCAGGTCGTCTCACGGTAGTGTGTTCTTCACTCCACTGCCATCATACCCCCATTTGCTTACATTTCGTCCAATACGGACTCCTATATTTCTATATGGCATACCCCCTCACGTAGGCCTAAAATTCGACCTCTTTTAAATTCTCCAACTTGTTTGTATCTCCGCACAGCTTGTATCTCCGTATTTCCACACAGTCCCACACTAATTTTGAGGTAATCCACGGAAGCTGATTGCTTTCAGCGCCGCATAGCTATCGGAAAATCCGGCAATTGACTGGTTCTCAGCTTCCTGTCTTATTATTTCCATAGTACGGTATTGGACTGCGGCCACTTCAGCCTGAAATATTGTTGCATAGTTTCCAAGACCTAGCGAGACATTTAGCCCTTCTAAAAGAAAAACGTCCTTTTAAAATTAACATTACACTAACCAGGGTTGGGCAAAAATTTGATTTAAAAAAAAAATCAAAAACCATTGATTTAAATAAAAAATCATGGTCTTTATGATTTTTTTTCTCAGTGCAGAGAATAAATGTAGTGTCAACATTCATGTCTATTTTTTGCATTAGGTTGTGTATTTCATGAAATTGAGTGTTATGGAATTAAAATTTTTGTCTTATAAGAATTCTACCAATTAACTCAATTAGGAACATAGACGGCTTAAAAATGTCTCAAGATGATCAGCCTATCAGCCGAGCTGTGGTTGAAAACGCAGGAAAATTTTTCATTTTCATTCAAATATAATACTGAAAATTAAAATTAAGGGTGTTAGACTGAATGTCAATGGTATTATACCTTATAGTAAAGTTAGTACTATGAGCTACGTATGTTTCGGTATTGAATTTTTAGTAGTTTTTTCTATTTTATTTCGATATTGTTCATTACAGCGTTTACTTGAGAAAGGCTTTTTCTTGTTTTTAAAGGAAAAAACGTTATTGTAAACTAAATAAGTTATTTATTGTTCAATAATATTTTTCTCAAAATAGATTACCAAAGCTGTAACGTCGCTTCTGACCGCAAAAGGGCTCAAAAAAGTTTTTTGGGTCGGACCCGGCGCTTCCGATTCTCAAGAGTCGCTAAAAAACCATTATCTAAGAGTGGACACCATTGTGTCCAATGGTGGACTATAAATACATTTATTCATGGCGGAATAAAAGTTCATATGTTTAAATGAATACATTTTTTATTTACATACCTACATAAAATCACAAAAAAACTAAGTAAAAATAAAAATATCCTGGAAAAGCTGGAAAAAATTACAGTACTTATGCAACATTTTTCGAATTTTTTTTTTCCATACTGTAAAGATTTCGAAATATTCACCGATATTTTGAAATGTTAACTTTTTTTATAAAACACGCGATAAAACTTTGAATTTCAATAGTTTGAAAAAAAGTAAAAAGTGCATTTGAAAAGTCTTGAAAAAAGCTACAAAACCGTGTTTTCAAATTATTTTTATCGTTATTTTCCTTATGGCGGCACTTCACTTGGCGTAGCGTATTCGTATATCTGTTGTATTTGCCCAAAAACGGCGATGTGTAGAGAAGCTATTCCCTATATTTGCTTTATTTGTGCAAATAATGCGAATTGCGCTAACAGCAAATACGCGTTTCCGTCCACTTGTCGGTTTTCAATCACACATCAAATAAGTCAAATAAAGCGAATATTTGCGGTAACCGTCCACACTTGGTTCCACCAGCGCCGTGTTCGTGATGGTCTTTTAGTAACTTTGTACTTACATATGTAGATTTAACATGTATTGGTAATAAGAAGCATTCAGATAATAAGCTGCTGTCGCTGTCAACACGTCCGTCACTGTATTCACTGGTTCTAAACATTCAAACATATTTGGCTTATTTGAGTATTTTGATATATGTGTGGATGGCATGTTTGGAATATTTGCGAATACATAAAATATTTGGACAAATACAGCGATACTCAAACACAAATACGCTACGCCAAGTGAAGTGCCATCATTAGAGATACACTGATTTAAAGATTTTAATTTTTAAATTCTTACAATTTTTTAATCGAATAAAAAATAGTTAAATAATGATTTAAAAAAATATCTTTAGCGCTATTTTAAAGAGCTTGAAAAAAGCTTTAATTTCATATATGATAACTTTATGTATAGCATACATTTTCAAGGACAAATGTAACTTTCAAATGTATTGTTCAACCATTGGGGGTGGGCAAATACATATGATCGGGAGTGTACATTTCAACTACTAAATAAAATAGTATCAACTTTTGACTAAAATAGTATCAACTAGTTTCCATTGGTGCCACAGCCTATGTAAATACGAAATCAACCCACAAAATAAATGACGTAGCGGCGGGCAACAGCTAGTTGCGCATACAGAAGACTCGTTGGCGACGAACGGCCAGAAATAATTAACCGACTGCGCCACAATCGCCGGCGCCATGCAGAACAATAAAATATGGACGAATCGATAGACGAGAATGAAAAATTCACTAAGTGGAACGCGCCTCGTACTGCATCTCCGACACAGAACGCTATTCAGCTGGTCTACGAGACAGATTTAATAAAGGTGTATATAAATTGATGACATTCGGTCGCACTGTAGTATACGCAGGACAGTGTTTTTATCGCGTATTTCTGCATGACTGGACGAACGGCGGACACAATGGGAATTAGGATGATGATTGGGAAGTGTTAAAAAATCCGATTTTTGCACGTTTGAGAGGGCAAAACGGCAGATAAAATAACTTTTGAATATGCGTAGACTGGAATTTATTTGTATCGGAAAAATTGTATCCAATCATTATTGTATCCAATTGATTTATCCAATCATTATACATATACACGCGCACTTTTGCCGATTTTCAGAAGTGTTACAATAAGGGCCAGGCCAGTTAATGGAGTTGCAATTATTACACCTTTACCGAATGTGATACTTTGTCAGACTTGAGCTAAAAACTAGTATAAATATGTGAATTCATAGCGTTATAACTGGATTACGATGCTTATATGTAAAACACTACCTGCACTTACAAGAAAAATTATTTCATGCAGATAATTTTTAATGCACTCCATTCACATATTCATATTAGTTTATAGTTAAAAGTATAAAGCTTTCCATAGTGTAACAAAAAATAGGGGTTACCATTTACAAAATACATATAATAACAGATATACTTGTACAAAAGTTACACAAAATTATTTTTACATTTTTTTTTTATAATTTCACGGTACAATGATCGATTACTTAAATTTTGAGAAAAAAATAATGTTAAATATCACCCATATTTTTATTGCCATAGCTTTTTTTTATTTTTTCACTTTACAAAATTTGTTATATCCAAGACGTCAAACTAAGCTCACTTACATCTAATACACACGTTTCAAATTTCAAAATATTTTCTGAATATCAAGAAACGGCAGACTTTTTTGCCATTGTACCTCCTCTATGTAATTACATAAATTACCGTTAAAGATTTTATTTGACCTATTTTGTATACTTACAGGTATTCACCTTTAACCTCCTCAACCCCCAGTCCTTAATCTTAAAACCCTTACATTTGCAGACTATGTTATGTTGTACATGTATCAAATATAAAGCGCATATCTGCATATCGTTTGTGATACCTATAGATAAAGAAAAAAGTATATTGATCCCATTTATCACCCAACCCCTTTACCGATTAAGGTCAAAATTAGCTCCTGATCTCATCGTGATAGATAGATAAGTGTTTTCAAGTTGATATTTCAAAGCGTTATCATGCACGAGATAATCACAATATTATTGAAAACTTACGACACGTGTACTATCGTTATGAACGGAAGATCAAGTAGAATTCAATAAATACAAAAGTTAAACAGCTGCTACATTTTTCATTCAAATGCTTTGCTGGCATGTTCTGAAATTTCAGAAAAAAAGTTACTTGGGTGAAACAGGTTTTTTAGTTCTCTAAAATAAAGGAAAAGAGGGCTCGAGGCCGTGGAAATTGTCACGAATCCACCCTGTACATATATGATAAAATGGATAAATGTAAAAAACAAACATTTTTTTTTTTCAAATAAACGTCCATTAAAAAATAAACGGAGTTTTTCCACAATAGAGTGAAAAACGTGGTTTCTGCAAGAATATTTCATGCAACATATCCAAAACAATTTTTGTAGAAATATTTTCCTTTTCATATTATCTTGTGTATTATTCTCTCATTAAGGAAACAGTACCTATTTATTTTCTCCATTAGTGTTCAATTCCGCGACCTATATATATTTCCAGTACACCTGTGGGGTTTCCATTCCGCCAACTATTTACGTGGCTTTTATTTTCTCTTTTGTTTCGCCGTTTCCGTAGTACTGAAAAGAATTTACAGTAACGCCGACGTTTCGCGAAAAAAGTTAATTGCTACGATATAATCATGAAAATTACGCCTTAACGGCATAAATGCATTTGCATTGGTAGAAAGACCTCGAACACCCATTACGTGGGTTGTACAGAAATATAAACCAGGAACGTGGGAGAGACATGGGCTGATTTGTAATAAATTGCTCGGTTTTGTTCACTTTCCGGCGAATCGTATTGGCGCTCTCACGGGAGACCACCAAAGTCACGGGATAGTCTATAAGAATCAACTTGGAAAGGTCGTACGTAGTACGGTCCAAGTATTCTCGGCAACTGGGTATCAACACAGATACGAAATTTCATTTTTCTATAATAGGTCACCATTTATTTCAATATATCTCTCACAACGGTAGACCTTCGGAACGTACGTCGAGCAATTATTGAGAAACGTCGAGGAAAAATCACTCGGGGCGTCTGGTTCCTGCACGACAATGCACCCGTTCATGCCGCTGCTGTTTCCACAGGCGGCTATTCGAGAAATGCGGCTTCACAGCATTGGACCATCCGGCCATACGGTCCTGACCTAGCCCCGAGTGACTTCTTTATTCTCCAAACTTAAGGCTGACTTCGAACGGGCGAAAATTTTCAACCGATGAAGAAGTACAAGAAAGCCGTTTTGCACCATTTTTCTGATAAATCAGAAGAATACTTTTTAAAGGATTAGAAGGTCTAATTCACCGTTGTGAGAAATGTATTGAAATAAATGATGACTATATAGAAAAAAGAAATTTCGGGTTGATACCAGTTAGGCCGAGAATACTTACACCGTACTACATATGTTATCGTTCGCATTGTAAAGGAGGCAATGGCTAGAACACTGTGTCAATGAATCTGCTACCGGAAAAATCCAAAGAACAATATTTGAAAGAATATCAGCAATTTCTAGACTGGCGAAGTAAAAAAAGTGCTAACGTAAAAAGAATCGCGGGAAAAGAATTTTTACTTGCCTAGTTTGAGGGAAAAATATAACATTTGGAGTGCATCAACGTTATGATTAACGTAGGTACTCAAAATTGAAGCCTTCACTGATAATTCACCATAATATCGCCATCGCTAAATATTGCAAATAAACTAATGGAAAATAAGGGTCAAAAATATTTTCCGAATTTTTTAGTGATTTTTCAGAATGCTGTCTGTATCTCAGTGAAAAATGGTCTTATCGAGGTCTAAAAACAAGCATTTTGAAGCTTCAAGTTTCTAGTTTCTAGAGATATTTCGGCAAAACAATTTTAGAGCTATATGTTTCGCGCAATATTAGAAAGTAGTGTGCGAAAAAATTTACGAATTTTTTTGCTTTTTTTTTCAAGTCCACGAGCTTGAAAAAATGTTTTCTAACTTAGCCATGGTATGAACCGGATAGCTTGTTTATTCAGCTTCAATTTAATTTTTTTTTAAGTCTCGATACGATCATTTCGGCTGCCATATTTCAAAACACAGTAACTGTTATTTTCAGTTTTGAGTAAATTAAAGAAAACTTTAAACATATGGCCCTCGAACTATTAAAGATCTTTAAATACAATTTTAACAGTTTAGGATAGTATAATTGCAAGTTATTGTATACGTAAACAATAATTTAAAGATTCTTGTACTTTTTCAAAAAAAAAGCAGTTGCTGTGTTTTGGCATAGATGTTTAATAAAACGTGAGTAGAGTATATAGTAAAAAGCATTGTATCTGCATATAATATTTTCATTTTGATAATTACCACTTGCTGTGACCAATAATTACCACTTACTTTGTGACCAATAATTACCAATTAACTTTGTGACCAATAATTACCACTTAATTACCACTTGCTTTGACCACTTACTGTGTTACGAGTAAAACCATCTATCTAAAATATATTTTCCAATTCACAGTAACTGCCACATACTTTATTACGGGTAAATTTTTGTAAAACATTCTCTTCCGGATGTTGCTTCCAATACACAGTAAGTACCACATACTAGGTTTCGCCTATATTGTAGGTACTATTGAAAAATAGCATTTTCTGGGTTTTGGCGTAGAAAACCAAAAATTGTACTGTAGATACTGTGTTTTGCCGAAATACATATATGTGCGTAACTATGAAAGATATTCGTTTTCTAGGTAGTGCAATAGACGCGTAATAAACACAATATCTGCTCGAAGTAAAAAATGATCTTTTGAGACAAATGTTGGATACTGTGTTTTGAAATGTGGCAGCCGATTTGTTGGTTTAAGTTAAAACTTTAAATTAAAAAGGACCATTTTGTATTTGATCGACGATATCTCAGCAACCAACGGCAGCACAGAAAATCTAAGAGCGGTTCTTGAAAACTGGAATAAACATCCTACAAGGATCTGCTGCGATTTTTGAGGAGAATTTTTTGTTTTATCCTTGACATGAGTTTGAAAAAACAGGAAAAAGCGGGTAATTGATGGTTTTTTTAAAACATCAACGGCTGAAATTCAAATCTTCATGAAATGACTAATGTTGCGTGTGCCTTTTACAGTTGAATATACCCCCAAAAACCATGAAAAGTTACATTACGATCTAACGAACCGTTTTCTTGTCGCAAACACACACACACACACACACACACACACACACACACACACACACACATGAACACGCACACGCACACGCACACGCACCGCGCGCACGCACACACAAACACACGCACGCACGCACGCACGCACGCACGCACGCACGCACGCGCACGCACACGCACACACACACAGACGTGTGTGTAAGAAGCGTAAATCCGATCGTGCAACCTCCACGTGGTACGCTTTGGGTAATGCTAATGCCGACGGTAGTGAAAATCAAAAATTTTTCAAGTTTTGGAAGCCTTTAAAAAAATGTTTTTTCAATTTTCGAACACAATTTTTGAAAAATTTCTTTTTTTTGGAAATTTCAACGGTATTTGCGGATAAAATGGGTAAGCTGGAATTTTTTTTCACTTTAGCCATGATTAAGTTCAAAAAACGTGACCCTTTAATTTTTTCAAAAGTTTGACCGTTTGCAAGAAAACGTGTCGTTAGATCGTAATGTAATTTTGCATGGCTTTTGGGGGAATATTCAACTGTAAAAGACACATACAACATTAATTATTTCATCAAGATTTGAATTTCAGCCGTTGATGTTCTGAAAAACCATCAATTACCCGTTTTTTTCCTGTTTTTTCAAATTCATGTCAAGGATAAAAAATCTTCCCCTCAAAAATTCTTCCCCGCAGCGTAACCTTGTAGGGTGTTTATTACAGTTTTCAAACTGCCTTTAGATTTTCTGTGATACCGTTGGCTGCTGAGATATCGTCGATCAAAGACAAAAGGATCCTTTTTGTTCTAAAGTGCGATATCTCAGCAACAAATGGTCGTATCGAGATTTAAAAAAAAGCAAATTGAACCTGAATAAACAAGGTATCCGATCTATACCATGGCTAAGTTAGAATTTTTTTTTCAACCTCGTGAACTTCGTTGAAAATTCGCTATTTTTTTCTCACACTACTTCCTAAAATTGCGCAAAACATTTTTTTGCCGAAATATCTCAAAACTAGAAACTTGAAGCTTCAAGATTCATTTTCAGAGCTCGATAAGACCATTTTTCACTGGAGATACAGCGTTCTGAAAAATCACTAAAAATTCGGAAAATTCTTTTGACCCTCTAATTTTTTTCCATTAGTGTATATTATTATTTAAAAAAATAAAGCAATTGGATGAAAGTCAAAAACTCCAAAACGTTCTCGCGAAAAGAAATAAATAAGTTTATTTTAGAGGCCCCGGATCAGAATTATCTGGTGCATAGGCTTTAAAAATTCACAAATATTGTGTAAATTGAGTGCTTTGTTTTAGGTTGCATTCATCTTCGGCATTGCAGAAGCATGCAGACAAGAAGATTATAAAATGTAAGAATAAAATATACGGAGAAATTTTTAATTAAACACTGTTCATGACTTGAAAAGTCATGTAAATATAATGTTCCATTTCCAAAAATTAGTGTTGGATAACCTGTAGTATTTTTTGAGCACTATGTACATTTGGTTATAAAACGATTATATTCATGTTACTTTTTATTCCACATTTCTTTCCATGTCAAACTATTTTCGAGATCCTGCTTGTCCAAGCAGTTGTAGTAACAAAAAAACAAGAATCCCGTATACAGGGTGAGGCAAAATGTTGAATAAAATGCATATTTTCGTTATGAATAATTTTTTTTGGAAAAAAACTCCGTGTCGCCACTTTTATAGTTATGGTGTCATCTCTTTTGTTTTTAATTATAGCCCCTACTTTTAGAGCAGAAAATACAAAGTTCATCTAAGTATAATCATGGAACATTGGCATGTCTAAAACGAAAACAAAGTAGAAAGGAAAATGAGACAAAAAAGGACTTTTTTCAAATACCATGCTATGATTTTGAACTTTATTTTCGATTTTTGCCTTTCACCGTATACAAAAAACATACAACTTTTATATAAAATTTATTAATGAGTACATTCCAATGAAAGTAGATTCCAATAAATGACCAAGCCTTAAAATTTATTTAAAATCAACTCGAGATCACACAAATCTTTATGTTAAATAAAATCAGAAAGCTGAAGAAAGTCATCAACCAACATTTTATTATAAAATGACCTTATTTTGAAATGTCAAAACCGCTTTCCTAGGATTTCCACAGAATTACCGATACAATTCATATTTTGTAACCGCCCCGGTCTCCCCTACTGTAACTGCTCCGGTCTCCCCTACTCTCGCTAAAAAAGTACCACAATAGAGATAATCGCGAACGAACTGCACCGATTACGCCGAAAATAATAATAAAAACAGCGTGCGCCATTTAGTGCCACCACCGCCGGTTTTGTTTAAACCCCTTAAACTCGACCGTGTATACGGCCCATTTTATTTCGTCGCTCCCCTATTTCGCCGCTGATTAAAGTTTTAAGTGCTTTCGTAAATTTAAAAATGCGCCGGCTTTATCTACGGATAATGCATTAGCCTCGACGCCTTCGCGAATTATGCGCTTTGCGTCGGCGTGTTATTGGGGGGGGGGGGGGGGGGGCACGTCCCACATACACTACATGGGGAATTTTCCCATGTGGTGGATTTCTGTTTTGACAGTGAATAGTTTTTCAATGAAAAAAATAACATTTTGCATGCAACTTGTTGAGTACTGTGTTTTGCATAAATACTTTCGATAGTGGGGATAGGGGCAACATATCGAACCAGAAAAGAAGACGCCTACGAAAAAACCTAAAAACCATGTTTCAAAACTTGCAATTTGATGATATACAAGGTGCGTAAATTTGAGACTGATTTTTTTAAATTTTCTTATTCGAATAGAATTACAATTCAGTATTGTATCCTTCAAAATAACTTCCGTGGGAAGCCACACAGCGCTGGAGACGGTTCTTCCATTTCTCATAGCAATGCTGAAACTCATATACTACAATAGCCTTCAGCTGGTTCAGCTGGTCGGTTACAGCCGTTTGAATGTTTTCTATGGTCCCAAAATGACTTCCTTTGAGGCTAAAAACTCGTTTACTGAAATGGCTGTGTGACAAGACGCGTTGTAGTGGTGCAACATGAAGTTATTTTTAATGTTTGGTCTAACACGCATTACCCTTTTTCGAGGTTTTTCAAGAACCTCAGTGTAAAAGTGATAGCCATCACCACCAAAAAGGCAAATCAACATGCATTTGATCTTCGACTTGCTCATTCTTGCTCATTTTGGATCTTGGAGAGCTTGAAGTGTGCCGTTTCATGCTTTGGCGCTTGGTTACCGGGTCGTACTCAAACACCTAAGTCTCATAACCAGTAATGGCACGTTCCATTAAATGGGGATCATTTTCAATCGATTCCAAAAAGTCAAGATACCTTTCTCTCCTAATGTTCTTTTGTTCCTGCGAAAGGTTTTTGGAACCATTTTTGCGCAGATTTTTCTCATCCCCAATTTGTTCGTCAAAATCTGATGAACAATGGTGTGATTTTTATTATATATTTTAATCGCAATCTATTTAGCAGTAATTCCACTCAACTAGATATTCTAAAATCTATAATCTGATATTACCCTATATTATATACCTGGTACCTTTACCATTTTATAAACTAATTTCATTTTATAATTTATAAAATTATTTTAGATACTTAAAAAAAACTTACTATTGGAATAAATATAAAACACAAAATATTTCAAATATAACATGAATTATGAAACGATAACAAAAGTATTCTATAGATTCACAGCGTTCCGTCTTAGAAATAAATACACAATAAATGTACTTGCGACTGGAAGGATTATAATACTCGTATTATAATTTAGAGAATTTTCAAGATTTCAATTTAAATAATTCGTTGTCTTTGGAAAACATAAATTTATAATTTTATCGTGATTTATTTTTAAAACTTTTTGTTCAATATATTTACTATACTTCATAATAATAATATCTATATTGACATAATTCTCTAAAAACTTTGATATAATTAACTCTAGTTGGTGTATAATAATAAATTGTATTACAGCAACTTTTTACAATAGAAAATGTTGCATTAGTTTTACAATCCATTATATTAAACTTAAATACGCTTTTGCTTTTGAATAATATGGTAATATCAAGATAGTCGAGTCAATATCCAAGTACGGCACAAACTTATTTATAGGCAAGTTCAATAATAAGCGTATGTATGTATAGGTAAGTTGAAAATACCTCTTTTTTTGTATAGTCGCTAAAAAAGCTTGTTAGACTATGCATAGATGTAAGAAATCAATAAGACTATGCCTAAAATAATATTAGATACAGCTAGGTACTAATTTGTAATATGCGGTAGATGCTTTTAAATAATTTATACACGTCAATGACCTTACGCACTTTTCTTTTTAGAAGTAATAAACATTTAAATTTCATCATTTCATCAAATCAAAACATAATCATATTCATTTTTGTTGTTATGATTTCTTATTTGACGTTCACATCCACGTAGTTCTAGACCACGTAGATCCACGTAGTGTTCAGGAAAAAAATGAAATTTTTGTTGGTTAAATATGCCAAAAATATTCAGAAATAAGATACCTTGAAAAAGCGTTATGGTATCAACTTGAAATTAGGAACACTTGTATACGGTTAAAGGGTTGAGGGATAAAAGTGGGTAATATACTTTTTCCTTATCTCTAGGTAATTCGCAAACAATATCCACTTCAAATTTCAGAAATATGTATAACATAACAAAGTCTGCAAATATGTAGGTTTTTGGCTTGCTAGGTTTGGGGGCTGAGGGGATGGAAGGGGGTAAGTATTCAAAATAGGAACATCATATCATTTTTCATTCTGAATGGATTTTTTTTTATGGATTTGTATTCATCACTCAAAATAAGGGTACCCTATGTTAGATTGTCTATAAATAATAAAGGCTATAGCCGGGTAAGGGGTCAAATCGGCCCTTGAACCAATCGAGCTTCTGGTTTGGCAGGTAGGAAGTATAAATAAAAAGACTCCTTTAACTACATTTTCAGACCTCCAGGTCGTCTCTAGAAGCTCCTAACCTCAAAAGTGTGATTTTTCGTTTTTTTCTCGATTATTCAATAATTTTTTCTGAGCGCCATTTGGAATAGAAAATTAAAAAAAAATGAGCATATTTGTAACAGTACTGTGCAAATTTAAAAATTTGGTTGAAAATTGCGCCCAGAATCAAGAAAAAACGAAGAATCACACGTTTAAGGTTAGGAGCTTCTAGAAACGACCTGTAGGTCTTAAAATCTAGCAAAAAGAGTATTTTTATTTATATTTCCGACCTGCCAAACCAGAACCTCGATTGGTTCAAAGGCCGATTTGACCCTTTACCCGGCTATAGCCTTTAAATGCAATCGTGTTTATTTTATTTTCAAACTAAGTTTTTCCATTCCTTCGAATATGATTTTATAGCTTCAACTACGGCTTGTGTATCCATGTTATTTGGTCATCAAATTTTCAAAAATATAATATCCATGGTTTTTGAGATATCCATTATAGGCCCACCACGGTAGGCCATCCGGTATTGGTAACCATAAGTATCTGAAAACACGATGCACATATCAATTTTGATCGTCAATATGTTAGTAATTATAATTGCAGTGACCTCTTCTGAGTTTCCCTTCAAGAAAATCTGTACAAAAGAAAAACTTAAAATATGGCGTGATTTCCTTCTTTCGTGTTTGCAACGCCAGATTACTAACTATAATCAATTCCAACAAAAAGGATCAAAGGGCAAAAGGGGAGGATTACCGGCGAACTTCGGATCCCCTTTTTTAGGAATCGAGTTTAAAGTTTCTTGTTTGCCGTTATGTCGTTGACACAAGCGCAAATTCAAATTGCCCCAACCGATATTCGTCGTCATGGACTTTACAAGTTAAACGAGAGTCTATTCGATAGGCAGCGTGATAGCATGAAAACAAGAAAATCGAGGGTTGTTACTTGTGTGGTGAACGCATTTTTGAAAATTTATCGAAATAGACTAAAAATATTCTGAAACGTCATGGTTTGTACATATTTAATATTGAAACGTTTTTAAGGTGTGAAAAATTTAAACTCGCACTTTCAACTAACATTATTCATTTAACAAATACAAAAACGGCTTAAACACTATATTACTAACACTAATTAATTTTTATACAATTTATATTCGATAGTTGTACGAAGACCGAGGCGCGTAATATAACATGATAAAGTCCAAAATCCAAAGATAGACTGTTATTCCCGCCGTTATTGAGGCTACTTATATTTGTCGTGGATAGTTACGAGAACAGCTTAGATGAACCCTGGATTATTATCGGAAGTTCTCGCGACGCTTCGAGGCGCTCTTGTTTACGTCGGCATAGGCAATCGGTTGCTTCGTTCATTTCGGTCAGCTGGTATCGAGGCAGCGGCGGACTGACTACGCGCTTGCAACAATATGAACAAAAAAAAAATACGGCTGTCCATATTTTAACACATATATAAATATATGTCCATTAACCTTTTTTATGTATACGACAACTTGAGAATGCTTTGAAATTTAAACCTGAAATTTAGTAGGTATAATTTTACATCATCAACAAACTGGAGCTAATTATATTTTGAGTTTAATCAGTTGAGAGGTGCAGAAATAAATAGGGGCAAAAAGGCTAATAATAAAGTCTGAAAGTAGTTAGATTTGTATTTCTGGTGGTTGAAGGGTTGATGAGATTGAAAAAGGATATGTTAGATAATGATAAGTCACGACAATGAACTTAAAATGCTGAATATGTACAGGGTTTTATCTTGACCAACCGATTTTATTCATAAACGGCTAAGGAAATTGTAATCTGTAAAAAAATATTATGTTCCTATCATCAGAGACTAGAATTTGGAATTTATAAAAGAAAGGAAACAACGACTCGAGGCGTCGCGACACTTCGAATATTTTCATTTTTAAAATGTTGTGATGAAAACAATTTAACAGTAGGCCATATTTTTAATGAAGTGCAGTGGTATACCACTGCCACCACACCTCTATGCTGGGATACCTTAGAAGCTCCAATAGCCAGTCGCCAACAATGGTAACTGGCCGTTTCATCCTATACATAATTCATTAAATATCACATGAGTGTATTGTTTAATTTGTTAAATTATTGCTATGATAGGTAGCGGGCTAAGAGGGCAAGGGCCGCAAATGCTACCGCTAGATGCTTTCCTCGTCAACCTATCAGCTCTCTTGTTGCCTCTGCATTGCGGATCACCATTCACCCAACAAGCACAAATATTGTTATCAAGCACTTGAGAGCTGCCTCCACCAGTGTTTGATAACATTGCTAATGCCTCTGTCGTAGTTTTGTAGAGTTAGTAGTGACTATCTACCTACTGTTTGTGTAGATTAATCGTTTTGCCCACTATCTGCCTGACGGTAATCTCTTTAGCGGCAATGGTTATTTTCACCAATTCGTTTTGTGGCTGCTGTAGTACATTCCACAGCTTATTTTTTCCTTTTTGAACCATCCATGAAGATTTTTATTGTCGCTTTTACGGTGGTTTCATTCTCACCTTTAATAACAAATGTATAAGATTTATCGAAAACGAATAGGGGAACGATATTGTTAGAAGAAACCTGTAGAAGTGGCAATCTTCTGATGGTATCATTCCACAGACCACCTCTGGTTGCACCAGTACCCACATTTATCTGTATACCAACGGAATTTGAGGCTTACTGTCGTTGTCATTGCCGTATCAGCTGGATCAGGCGTACGTAACAACCCCTCCATTGCTCTATTCGGTGTTGTCCGCATTGTACTAGTTAGTCCGGTCTCACACTGGATGCAAAAATGTGGGAATGTGCAAATGTCCATAACGGCACCAAAACGCACGAACGATAATAATGAACCCAACTTACTAATGTAAATACAAGCTCTCACTGTACTGGCAGGTTGATTCTTGGGATTACATGTATATATTCTCGCGCGTCTGAATAATACGCTCGTTTCTGTATCTGTGTGCGACTGGGCTTATGCTTAGTCACGCGGTTCTTGAAATAATAAACTGATGTACAGCAGAACGTCGTTTATCCGCATTCCGCGTAGAACTGAAGATGCGGATAATCAAACATGCGTCTATTGGATGCAGAAAAACCAAAATATACATGTACGCTTTTCAAATTACATAGTTTCAGCCTTTTATTTTCCAGAATGCACGCTTGTATTTTATAGCGTATACTATAGCGTATACCTATGCTCTACAAAAGAAAATTAAGTATGTATATAAAATGAGAAATGCAGCAACTGTGCGGATAATTGACGTGTGGATAAAGGACGTACTACTGTATCTATGAAAATGGCCTGACTACACCAAGAAAGAATTGAGACAGTAGTCTGTTAGTCAAAGCGTTTTTTTTTGTTACTGAGGAAGCATAATGAGATTGCTTTTATTTGTAACAATTTCATAGCAAAGAGACTTATTAAGTCATCATAACCTATAAATGAACAAATTATTTCCAACGTGCAGCTTCTTCCTTCGTGGTGTTCGGTTATTTTTTGATAGGTTAGTATGTACATATATTACAATGTAAATGTATTCGCTATTGCAATTTTTATGAAAATAAACATTTATTGTCATTTATTCACAAAATTGTGTTACAAGTTAAACAACGCGCGTATCGCACAAAAACGTCCAAAACCGTACGTCACAAAATCGTACAAAAACTTTCCCGACATTACTCCAGGATTTTTATTTACCGCGCGGGAAAATCAAAACGCGATTAGCATTTTCAGGGAACTGGCGGGAGAGGGCGGGGAAGTGGGGTAGGCGAGAAGGCGCGAACGACGGTCCGCGAAAACGGACAACAAAACTTAATGGCGGCTCGGAAAAACAAAAAGCCTATTTGCATGGCAAATTACATTATGAATGCTTGAAAGTTTTAGAACGAATTTAACTGCAGCGCGGCGCCAGTGTCGCGGAGTTCGGTGATAAATATTTAACCTCTTTTATGGCGGCCGGATTAGGTTGCTAGAAGTTACAAGCTAATGCTAAAATAGAATCAGACCAGATCAGAGAACAGAACTAGACAAACATTTAATTCTGCAAGAAATATAGTGGGTGTTTACCGAATAACAAAATTCATAGGTAGAAGGTACAATACACTCAGAATAGCTTTGCTCGCAAATTGCGCACAACCAACGTAGTACAATCTAAAACGACCATGCTCGAGATATATTACTCAGGAGTTACCAGCGATATGTACAATCAACGACAGAATCATTTCAAGCAAACAAAGTATAACTTACATATCTTCTACTTATTACGCTAGTAATACGAGCACTCTTAAATATTTATTCGCTTAAATGACCTAATAAACTCGAATGTGACGAGTATAATCTGCTTTGTAGATTATGATTATTAATATTAAAAGTACGTGCGACCATGGTATGATATACCGCCACATAAAATACAGATAAAATACAGCTTTTGACCAAGACCGTTAAAAAACACTTAGCTTACTATTTTTTTGTTACTTTCCGTTTTGTTCTATATGTATATAACAATAAAATATGTTTTATGAACGTCTCGGGATAATGGCATTTCTTATTTGCTCTGGATTTGAGAAGCTCGTTCGGAATAAGGCAAAAATCTTACTTATACTAAGATTAGGTAGAGAAAATCATAGTCACTACCTATAGTCAACATAGTCAACATCGAATAAAACTAGAGAAATCGTAACGAAAAGAACTTTACATGTTTACGACGGTAAGAAACTTTCAAGCTACTTTGATGTTACGGTTTTCGCAGTTTGACCTTGTGGGGAACCCCAAGGTCCAAGGAGGGGATCACTCAAGGCTACTTCTGAACGTAAACTTTTCCGCTCTCTGTATTTCCGGCGTCAAAAGTATGGAGTTCCATCTAAAAGATTTGCTTGACCTTTAAATGATATTTAAGGTCATGGTCAAGGTCACATCTAAGGTCACCATTAAATAGCCAAGAAAAAATCCTAAAACTTTTGTATTCAACATTTTCCCCTAAAATGCACTCCCGCCGAGTTATTCTGCCGTACCGGGACTTTTTCGCTCACCCTGTAAGTATATATTGTTAATTGTTTAGGTATATAAAGACATATGTATATTATAAATTATACAATATTTCAGCTACTAAAACCCAGGTTTAATATATGTTTTGTTGTAAATGAAAACACATTTACCTATGTACGAGCCCAGTCGTATAGGAATTGGACCACCCGAGTTCTAAATATAAAATATTTTTTGTATATATACATTTCATATAAACACAATATGAGCAAAAGTTGCAACTAATTTTATTTAACATAGTACACTTCTAAGAACTCACGAGTTTTACACTTAGAAAATGAGAGCACATAAAAGAAAATGCGTGTGGCGCATTATAATTGGACCATTTGAATCACTAATAGTTACCACTGTGTGCAGTCACCTTTTCGCTGCAAAACTGCCTTAATTCTTCTGGGTATAGTTTCTAGTAGGCTGCTGCAGAATTCTGGTGTGGAATTAGCCCAAATTTCTTGTAGCCTTATTCTTAAACCCCCAACTGTTCGAACTGGAGAAGTTCGTAGTTTTTTTTCATATGGTGCCAGAGAGTCTATGGGGGACAAATCTGGACTGCTAGATATTTTGTGATAGGAATATTATTGTTGTACGTATTTATAGTCTTTGCGATGTGGCAAGGCGCACCGTCCTGTTGAAAACAATATTCTCCTCCCGGTAACTTTAAGTATGTTATGAATGGTAATAACTCCCTCCTCAAGAATTGTTTTTGTATGTCTGATAATTAACAATGCCATCAATAATACGTAGGCGACCTACTCCTTGACTCCTCGAGGGGACATACATCTCCAAACCATTACAGACCCAGGAAATTTCACTTTGCGCTTCAGGCAACTAGAATGATATTCTTCTCTTGAAAGTCGAAGAATTCTGCTTCTGGTATCTCCAACGAAGACTTCAAATTTTGATTCATCACTACATATAATAGAATCCCACTTGCACTGGGCCCAGTTCTGTCGCTCTTTTGCCCACAACAATCGGTTTATTTTCTGTCCTAGTAGGTTTTGTTTTTGTCTAAAGTGCATATAACGAATAAAAGGTGACCGATATTATTGCCACGTAGTTCTTAAAATGTGACAGCTACGTTCTCTCACCACGTTCACCTTTATATCCCAGGGCAGGTTCTCGAGTCCCGTTTGGAAACTCGGCCTTTGTTTTAATGAAGAGATCCTAAATTAAAGAAAACACATTAACTAAACGTTAGGAAAATGCAATATCACCTTTATTATTTTTTCTTTTCTCTTATCTCTTTACCAGTTAAAATTATGTTAAAAAAAACAACACTATCACAGTATTGGTCTTGTCTACGACTAATGATATACAAGAATCAATATATATACATATATATGTCTATACCTTACCAAATGCAATTGCAGTTAGTGCACAGTTCCCATATAACTTAACTATAATTTAATAAAATATATTCAGAAATTAATCCACTAGTTGCAAGTCACTTAAACGAGTGAGACTAATTACATTTTAATAATGTGGGGGAAACAAGTACATATAAATCTAGAGATAAAAAAAAATATGATGATCCTGATAATTATTATACAAAAAGGTTAATTTTTACAACCAATTACTTATCTTCAGGTGCTTGGTGTAGTAGAACGTAGTCCTTCACTTTCGATATGCAGCTAGGTGTAATAAAACGTAGTACTTTACTCCCGATATCCAACTAGTCCAAAACTCGGCTCCTGGTTGGAGAGGAAGGAATCCCAGAATCCTTAACGCAGCGTATCACAAACTAAAGATCTCCAGAATACCAGTACAGAAGACACGTCCGGTAGGAAAACGCTTGATATTAAGAATTCTTCGCAAAACGCACGGTCTCAAAAATGTTTAGTGCCAAGAATTAAAAAGCCTAAGAAGAAAGGTCTAAGAATAAGCCTAAAACAGTTATTACACAATGCAAATAAATATCTACCTAAAATTTGGCTTTAAGAAACTCTTACCCTTCACGGGCTTCAACACGTGATTACCGTAGTCTGTGGTTATAATCCAGCATCCGCTGATTAAAAATACACGCAAGGTATTTACAATTACGCACTGAAGAACTAATCTTCCATCCTCATAAACCTCGATGGATTAAAATACCCCACGTAACTTAGGATAATTAAACGTTCCTCAATACTCCAACAGCACAGTAATTTATAGGCTAATTGTTAGATGTTGCGATGCGTATCCTTCGAAAGCTTGACAGAAAAAGGAAAGACCTCGTGAACTTCCCCTCCTAGAAACCTCGCAAGCCATAGGTTGTGTACGACTGCGCGCACCATATCTTCATGGATGTTAATTAGTCAGAAGTATATATCCCTTCGATGGATAATGAAGTGATTTCGATTCAGTGGCTTGGACTAGACAGGTGGACACGCTGAGATTCTCAAGATGTTGATTGAAGAATGTTATTACTGTTAAACAAAAATATGGACTTAAAACGCTTGACAGACAGTGCGTCCTCAACTGCCGTACTTGCGAACCTCTTAATGGGTTATATACCTAAACAAACATATGGGCTTAAAACGCATGACAAACAGCGCACCCTCAACTGTTGTACTGGCGAACCTCTCATTGGGTTATAACGAAAAAAATAAGAGACTTTGAAACGCATGAGGTTACCCGTCCCAAGGTTAACCTCTTAGCGACCTACTACTAACCTTAATGTTTCGTTAAACCAAATCGATATTACCGTATATTGAATTAACAATAACTCATTTTTGTTTACTCTGAATTAACCAACCGTAACATTATGCTCGTAAAACTTGCCTTATAGTCACCGTATCTCATTTTTTCACATGCCATAAGCATGTATCCTTCGGAAATCCGTCTTCCGATTGATCTCCCCACTTAATTACTAGCAAGTTCCCTTGAAGAAATACGACGGTTTTCTTGAATAAGCCTTCGGAGTACACGATGTTCTCTCTTCGTTTTTTTTTGAAATTCTACCAGATTTGACTTTGATTTTAACATTACCTTCTTTTTCAAACAACGATTTCGTACTGTACTCCGTGGGATTTTTTAAATTCTTGGCAATTTGATGCTCGGAAATACCGATTGCATGGGCAGAAATTATAGAATTTCGTAGATCTTCGGACATTGGCTTTCCGCGCACCATTTTCGCCAAATCTTTATTGGCACTACGCACTTGACAGCTAGTAATGCAACTAACTGTTTGACACTTTGTCGTGACGCTATTATTTAATTTAAGTTTCAAAGCAACCTTCGATCTCTACCTACTACGAAAACTTTTTATTCCGGTCCAATTCTTATGCGCCAGACGCATTTTTTAAGTGTAAAACTCGTCTATTACTATAATTGTTAATGTGTTCTTAAAAGTGTAGTGTCTCAAATAAAATTAGTTGGAAATTTTGCTCGTAATGTGTTTATGTGAAATCTGCATATACAAACAATATTTTATATTTAGAACAAGGGTGGTCCAATTCCTATGCAACTGGGCTCGTATATGTTGAACGCGAAATAACGTCGGAAAAATGCAATTTTAAATGCTGCAATCTAGAGGAATTCACCGGGAAATCGTTCATAACTTTTGAAATAATAAAAATGTGAAAAAAAAAACGTACAAAATAAATGCAAAAATCAAAAAACATTTTTATGACGTTATAAAAACTGTAGGCGTTATATTACAAAAAAATGACGGTCAGGATGAAATATATCATTAAGATATATTTCTCACTTCCGTCTAAATTTTCAGTAAAAACAAGTAAATCGATATACTATTACGATATACTATACAGATATATTCATTTAGCTAAAAATTAATTTCTATTAGCCGTTCCTGAGAAAAACTCACTTCCTATGATAAATAGATGACCCTGTACTATAAATGATATGAATAAAAAATAGCCGTTAGTTATTTCCTTGAGAAAAATACATGACTGAATTCATATTTTCTAATGCACGGTATTCACCAGAATATGTCCTAAAAGCATTTACAAAGTTCCATTTACTTGTAGTCGTAAAAACTGAATTTTATTGCTCCAAAATAATTTTAATTAGAGTTTTTCCACTTCTATTGTGTAAAACCGACCTGAGGAATATCTAGCGCATCCCCTTAATATCACTCTGTGTAGTGAAAAACGCCGTATAACTTTGCTTTACTCTTTACGACTGTCGTAAAAGGAAATGTACGTGTTATAAATATTTCTGTTTTATTTCTGCAGAATTCTTATTTATACTGAAATTGAAGGACGGGAAAATGGAAAACGCACAGGTGGTGCACTGTATTAGACGTAATAAAATAAAAACGTTACACTACGTATATGGCGGGTGTGGAGAGACATAAAATTCTACAGACGCGGGATCAATCATCGTCGATTTCTGTCTCATACATAAAATATTGAATATGAATTCGTGGAGAGTGGTGGACTAATACTTTGTATGCGGTAAGTGTAAGGGTGTCTCAATATTAACTAAACTTAAAATCCGGATGTAAAACCTTTGAATATAAAAAATGCCGTGGAATGTATGTATACACCATAGGAAAGTGCAAGATTTCAAAGCCGAGCATTAATAAATAAGAAAAGAATAAACTCTTCAAATAAAGGGAACTGACATAGAAATATTATATCCGTAGTTGCCAGACTGATATGTTGTTTTAAAGCTGTTATAATTTATTCTCTGTCTCTTCTTCTCTTTTATTGTCTGTCTCTGTGTTTACATCAATAGGGAACCAATAAAATTATGTAGGCGGGACGCCCCGCCCATAAATTATAATGCGCACGTGTGAATTGCATTCTTCTCTAGACTCTAATAATAAGTACAATAATCGAAATAAGGAATCAGTTTAGCCGTGTTTGCGTAAATAGAATGTGTGGTTTCAACGAGACGGCTGCCCGGTCCACAACAGCCGACAAGAAACAAATTTCTTGGAAACCACATTTCCTGGGCGACTTATTAGTACTACGGGCACAATTAAATGACCACCCAGATCCCCCGATTTATCGCCCAACGACTTCTTCCTTTGGGGATATTTAAAACAAACTATTTACGGACATGAACATGAAAGACCACGAAATTTAAATGATTTACGGGTCATAATTGTACAAGTCCTGAATAATATTTCCCCCTGAAGTGTTAGAACGCGTAAGAACTGAGTTTTAAGATAGACTAGGTTTTTGCGAAGCACAAAGGGGCGACATTTTTGAACCACTTATTCAATAGGCATTTTTTCTTTCATTCGTATTATAACCGGGTGGATTTATATTTTTTTTTTATTTTTTATAGAACTTCAATTTTGTTTTTCTTGCAGACCGGTTAATTAAGGAATAGAAATATTTGAAAATAAATACAATTATGTTCGTACACTTCTTTTTTTAAGTGTATGGGATAATTGTAAAAGTCATAATTACGTAAGAATTTCGTTTCATACGGCACAAGTCAATGTGCACGCCAATAGCGGCGAAAAAGTACTGAGTTCCACTCCACTCAAATTCAACGAAAGGCGTGTAGGCAATATCCCACCCCACAACCTGTTATGTTATACGTTTCTAATAGGTGCACAAGCGTGAACCACTGTAGCATCTAACTGTCTTTGTCTGTCCTTACTGGTGTCTTTTAACTTATTCTCTTCTACACATGTATCGCCAATATGTAATGGTGCAATTTCCTACCCTAGATATGTATCTCAATCTAAAAAATGTCAGTGTCCAAAGATGAATTGAAGAATGAACTGAAGAAAGAAATGACTAATTAATATTATTAATACATTTATTTGATTATATCTGAATATTGCAAAAGAAGAAGGGTACAGTGTTAGATTCATAAATGAACACGATTTATTTGTTTGTTAACTTTGATCAATTCTAAGAGTGAATTTTTAATTTAACTTAAAAAAAGCACATTTTACACAACTTTTCACGTAGAATCATGATAACAGTTTTGCTTAAACCCTTTGCATCTATCGGATGACCCGTTTTTTAGGTATCTCGAAAATTGCATTTTGTAACAAAATGTTTTGGATAAAAGTTGTTTAATCTTAAAAGAGCAACAAAATGTGTCACACACATTAAGTCAGCATCATATGACAAATTTTGTTTCTGATCGGTTCAGGAACAGTTCTAGTTAGCTGTTAGTTTTTATTTAAAAATGACGGCAAATGATATTGACGTAAGTAGTCAGGTGACTTTTTTAACTGTCAAATTTCACATTTTTCTCAAAAAATCACAAAATATGATATTATATTTAAAAATTTCGAAATATATCAAAGTAATTTTTTTGTACCAGTTTTCTGGTTTTTTAAATTTTATCAAATCAGTACAAAATTCTTCCTTTATACCAATACAATACCTTGAAACATTTTCAAGGTCAAAAATCCATATGACTATTTTGTAGTATGACCATTGTCTATGACTATATCAGTATGTGATCATTTCAGTAGTCCCATGATAGTTGGTGCTGTTGTACAACCTCCACTGTATGTAATATGTTGAATAGTGTGACATAATTTAATAAACTATGGCAAAGGTGCGGAAGGCTATTAGTTTCCGCCAAGCTAATAATAACTCGCGAAGTATAACAGGTCCGCATAAGGGGAGCACGGCATTATATGTGAAATAGTCTATGCAAACCATGTAATAAATAATTTAAAATAAGCAATTTCAATAACGTCTCGCACAACACAGCGAATTATAGACTGTCAGCGTCTGATATATGAGAGGCTCGAAATGGGTCGTGTTGTGCACTTGCAATAACATATCATTCATAATATCGCATCGCAATAAATCACGCCGGTTTAGGATCACGCTTAGTCGGGAATACCCGCGCTGTGGCATTTCGTCTATTGTAGGTGGACGAAGACTTTTGTGGAAGAACTATAAATTCTTCAGATAAATCTAAAGTACAAGACATATAAACAGCCATGCCTCTTCGAGTTCTAATAACCCGTGTTTTGTTCTACGAATTTACAAAAGCATTTGTAGCTAGTAACATTCCGTTAGACAAATTAATAAACCCTGTTTTACGTGATTTTCTCGAAACCTATATGGACCGGAAAATCCCACATCCTACTGCGTTACGAAACACGTATGTTAATCAGGTTTATAATGATGTAGTGCAAAAGAATACGTGAAGATATAGCGGGCAATTTTGTTTACTTCATCATAGACGAAGCTACTGATTCATATGGACGTGCTGTTGCAAATTTTTTAATTGGCACATTATAAAGTGATAGTACTAGTGCCAGCCATGTCCACAAATATACTAGATAAAACCAATCATGAAACAGTTTGCCAATGAGTGTTTTGGAAGATCATTCCGATAATGTGTTAGTAATGTTAACTAATGCAGCATTATATGTATATGATAAAATCAGGAAAGACTATCTCACAAATATTCTTGGTGCACTACTTTCCACGTGCGGTTCACACACTTCACAGGGTAGTTGAAACCATAAGGAGACTCTTTTCCGTTGGTCAACAAGTTGATATCAAATATGAAAAAAATTTTCTCGAAGCACCTACATGAAAAGACCTTTTTAAGGAGATTGTGGGAGATACACGTTTGCCTCCTGGACTGGTTGTAACCCGATGGGGTACTTGGTTGACAGCCGTAGCATATTACGATGAACATTTTGAGACTATCAAAACTGTTATAGGCCGTTTCGACTCCTCAGAATGTACGGCTATATGTATAGTACAAAACCTGATGAAAGACCAGAGTATTCGTGAAGATATACGATATATTAATAGCAACTACAGTATCTTAATTAATGCTATACAAAAGTTGGAAACACATGGATTATCGTTATATGAGAAGTTTCAAATCCTGCATGATGTTCAAAACAAGATTAATGCTGTCACCACAAGTTCTGTCAGCATTACGATAAAAGAAAAATGGCTTCAAAAGAATCCTGGATAACATGTTTTATATCGTTGCATATATGTAATTCATATATTTTAACTATCTAGATGGTACTTATCAAGAATTACCTTTCAACATGTGCAGTACAGGTCATGCAACAAACTTTGCATATTGTCCAGTGTCATCAGTAGACGTTGAATGCTCATTTTCATTATGTAAATGAATATTAAGTGGAGAGGTGTGGAAATTTTACAGCAGCTAACTTATAAAAAGTGTTAGTGATTATATAAGAAGTCCGCCATTCTGAAGATGAGTCTTAATCGACATGAAAATGTAATGAGTAAGTTGTTTTGTTACGTAAGACATTATTTAGTACTGGCATGCCGAAATAGCTAAATTACATATTTAACGACTTCAGTTCAATGAATGCGGCAGAATTCACGTTAGTGAACTAAATCCGAACCTGTTCATCTCCCGTGAGTCTTTAATAATAACGTAACAGGGATGTTATAAGAAATCGCCCTCCTACGGGTAGGCATGGCATAGTTCGAGCGACCCAGGCGCGTCGCATCTGACCGAAGGTCCCTGGCAGAAATTAATTTGCCACAATTTCATTTAATCAATAAGCGGCTGCCGGCCGATGTAAACCCGTTTTTAACGACCCCTCGCTCCGCCACAATGCTTTCAATAAAAGCCTCGAGTATTGCTTTTACGCTCAAGGCACTTTTAATTTCGCGTTTATGCGCTACCCAGGCGCCGCGACGCCACGCCGCCACGCCGCCCGGCCGCACCGACAGAAAAGGCACATTCGCGAAAAGACGCATTCACCTAAACTTCCATTTATAACGAGCGATCAAATAAACTTGACTTTAATTTGGCCGCGAAAAAAAAACGCATGTCTTACAGTTAGTCAATTTTTTTCCAATATGATTTACATGTAAACAAATTTTTGACAGATTAATCTGGGGGAACAGATTAAGGTGGGGGAAGGGGCTGACTCCCCGCCCCCTTCCCCTATAGGTATAACTATACCTATATCATTTTTTTGCCATTAATATGATTTAATTGAAAAACTAAATGTGATAATAATAGTCATTTTAATTGAGAAAACATTTCAAAATAAACATTTTACGGTAAAAATTGTTGAAAACGGCCCTCACATTGCTGTAAATATTTCTGCCACCTTTTCCGAAAACATTTTCTAGGAGACAGTGCTAATGTAATTTATTTTTTCCAAATTTCTTTCTTGAAGTCAATCAAGATAATGAATAGGAAATTGTGTTCTTTAAGAACAGCGACAAAAAAAATTACATATTACATGGCGTTATGTTATGTAATGTTTGTTATTATATGACACAGGATCTTGGAGGTAATTCATGTTCGGAACTCACGCTCACCTAGAGATTATGAAAAATTTTCATGTATGTCTGGATTCTCGGAACCCCAGTTCTCATATTGTGCGAATTCCTGTAACCACTGATACGAAAGCATGCTTCGTCAGAGAAGAAACCTTTATCTAGGGTGTTTCTTTTCTATCAGCAAAATTATTTAAAAAACACTGACAAAACTCTGCTCTCTCAGCTTCTCGAAGTTCCTGAGAACAAGTTAAGCCCTTGTTGCACACATTTTTGTGAGCCATATTTTTTATATTTAAGGGGCGTTACGGAGGTTTTTGGGGTTTTGAAAATATTGTTACACACTTTGACAGTTTATATTTATAACTATGCGTAATATTGGAGTAATATTTCCTGCTGATAATTTAGTTGATTTCAAGTCTCTTAGTGTATTGTCAAGAAAAATATTCTTCACAAAATATTTGCATCCAAAGGGTTTCCGCCATATTGTTCCGCCATCTTGGATTTCTGAATCAGCATTTTTTGTCTTCAGATTCATAATCAGGATTCCCAAAAACCCCCCTGGGAACAAATTCAATGCAAGAATTTTTTTTCTAATGTATGCTAAAAGCAGAAATTTTTAAAAAAGAATATCAAGTAAATGTTTTTATGACCCAGTTTCAGCCTTATTTTTAAAATTATTACTAAAAATTATGTTTCTGCATGAATGGGTCTATAAAACGAAGGGCTTTTATGCTTATATATTTTATTTTATTCTAAAAATTTTGCATGAACCCACCATTAATTAGTACCAAATAAACAGATCATCTTGTTGATAATTAATTGTTTATTTATATCCAAAACGGTTATTCATTGTCATACATGCTTTTTAGGTCCCCTAAAAACGCATAAAGAATAAAGTTCCATCCATAAACGATGTCTTCATTTATCAGTATGGTAGGTACAGCGCACCAAGAGCAACTTTGCCCCTGGCCATCAGTTGTCGCAGTAGACAAAACCTAAAATTGTATCCAGAGCTCATTTATGTTGTATCTGACGCTCACAGCTGACACGTAAAACCATTTTAACTTTTTCGCTGTAATTGATCAATAAGTAGCGGGGTTAAAACTATATATATATTGTTAAGCCCTTGATTTATTTATATTAAGTTAATGGATTAATTAAGTTTATTAACATTTAATAAATTCAAGTAATTTATTAAAAGTAGAAGTAAATCATTGTAAAATTGACACTACCCAGCAAAATATTACTTAGTAGGTATGTAGCTTTATTCGACTTTCAAATGGACTTATTCTGGATCTATCAGGAGCATGCGCATAATAAATTACACGTTTATGTTTTCAGAAACATCCTGAGATGTTCGTTGTGTGGGTTTAGTTTTTGACGAACTTCGCATAGGGACATTTCTAGGACTGTCACAACGTGTCCGTCCTTTCATGTGGAAATCGTTTATAGTTATGCTTTACTACACAGATAACTTTTGTCAACATTTTTTGGTTAGCAACAAAAAATTTAGAACAGTGAAACAGAAGAACAGAACCGTACTAGTTTCCTCGGAGCTTCCGATCATTTTCTTATGCAACACCAACGAATTAGTGAAACGTCTATTTGAAATTGATTTTTTTTATTGATCAAAGATAAGTAGTTTCTTATTTTTGAAACCGAATGTATTAATATTACTCCAGTCCAAACCCATCTAAAAATGTTGGAATAGTTATAGTTTCCAGGATTATGTTTATCGACATGTCGGGTAAACATTATCCGATGACTATTCGACTAATATGATTTATTTAGTATTCCTTTTTCCTCTAGGAATAGGAAACTCCGACGGCTACATGAGCTTACACGGGTTTTACTCGTGTTATAAATACCCGCACACAAAACAGTTATCTCAAGACGTAACAAAAAAATTCTATAGATAATAGAATTAGTATTGGAGTTTCTTTTCGATTCCGAAAGGATTTCTGTAATCGTTTGAGTGTGATAACATCAATTAAACGTGTGTTTACTACGTTCGTATCTGATAACAAATTTGAATGTCTTAGTTTCAGTTGACTAAACACCTCCTACGAATAGATGACCTACCAGTAGCCCTGACCCAATTAAGATACTGTGACAATAAGCTTTACATCTAGCCCTGTGAAGTTGCCACCCCTGAATTGGAAAATAAAGATTTTCGTTATCTATATCGTTTGCCCATCGTATGCCCATGTTTGCCCAGTAGACATTTTTTTTTGCCCACCAACTGAAAACGGAAAAATAAAAAAAAAAAATTAAAAAAAACTCCGAAAAACAAAACATTAAAAAAAAACGTGGTTTCGCTACACCATTCGTTTGCCCTGGGTTTGCCCACGTTTACCCAGTGAATAGTTTTATTTGTCCACCTTTCAAAAAAAAATCGAAAAAATAAAAAAAAACTCCATCAATAAAAAATTGAGAAAAAACGTATTTCCTTGCGACCATTCGTTTGCCCAGGGTTTGCCCACATTTGCCCAGTGAATAGATTCGTTTGCCCACCCTAAATTTCGTTTGCCAAGCCTAAATTTCGTTTACCCAGCCCTTATTTTCGTTTGACCACCCTAAGTTTCGTTTGCCCAGCCCTTATTTTCGTTTTCCCACCCTCAATTTCGTTTACCCAGTCTTTATTTTTGTTTGCCCGTCCTGAATTTCGTTTGCCCAGCCTGAATTTCTGTTTGTTTAGCATGAACTTCGTTGGCCCTCCCTCAATTTCATTCGTTCAACCTGAATTTGGTTTGCCCAGCGTTTATTTTCGTTTGCACAACCTGAGTTTCGTTTGCCAGACCAGAATTTTGTCTGTCCAACTTGAATTCCCTTGGTTAATGAGACTTTTTTCTGTTGCCGTTCTGCGGAGGAATTTTATTTGCCCATTTTATGGTTAATTAAAATTGGGAAAGCGAATGTAACACTTGGGCATACGTTGGCTAAATCCTGGGCAAACGAATCGTCTCAAGGAAATACGTATCTTCTCATTTTTTCATTGATGGAATTTGTTTTTTATTTTTCGATTTTTTTTTTGAAAGGTGGGCAAATAAAACTATTCACTGGGCAAACGTGGGCAAACCCTGGGCAAACGAATGGTGTAGCGAAACCACGTTTTTTTTTTTAATGCTTTGTTTTTCGGAATTTTTTTAATTTTTCTATTTTTTGATTTTTCAGCTTTCAGTTGGTGGGCAAAAAAATTGTCTACTGGGCAAACATGGGCATACGATGGGTAAACGATATAGATAACGAAAGTCTTTATTTTCCAATTCAGGGGTGCCAACTTCGCAGGGCTTTTAGATCTCACACCACGAAACCATAAACTACCATATTTGATTTGATCCAGTTTATCGGATTTGATACAACTTTTTCCAGTGTAAAGTTGAATATCTTATTTACCTGTACCGTGGTACAGGGTCCGGCAGGGAGTATGGAATTTTTTAAAAGACTGTCACACACATTTTTCGACGATATTCAAAGGACAATGTTAAAACATCGATCAATTTATGCCCCACTCTGAAACTTTCTGTAGCTGTTTTAAGTAATCCCAATAGACTTGTATTTGGTAGAAATACACTTTTAAGGCTGGTATTCTGGGGGAAAAATCGTTCAGATGGCAATATTCGCGTAATATAGGGTAAAACTTGTTGAGCCTCTACGTAGATTCTTTTGAATCGATCCATGTTCTATATCAACTTCGGAACTTTTTGTACCAATGTTAAATGACTCCAATAGGCTTGTATTTGAAGTAAAGACATGTATAAAGCCGCACTAACCGGCATTTTCCCGAAGAAAATGTTCTAATAATAAATACATGCGTAATATCGTATGGAACTTGTTTACTTCGTAAAATAGACTTCGTCATCGATTGCTTTGGGTCCCCTCTTATCCAGCTATGGTAACTGGTTCCGTTATATCTGAATTACTGAAGAAAAAAAAACATTGAAATCCGGCATTTGCTTTCAATCTAATGGCGTTTTCATGTGGATTCAACATTGTGTATTTTCAACATATACCACAAGTTGACAATTGTTATCGCTGTGGATAATACAAGGGAATGAAAAGATAAAAAGAACTAAAAAGATAAAAAAAAAAAACAGAACAAAAAAAAACGGAAACAAACAGAAAATATATTTTTAAAAAACGCACAAAAATATCCACAGCGATAAAAATTGTTAACTTGTGGTGTGTATTGAAAATACACAATGTTGAATCCACATAAAAAGACCATTAGATTGAAAGCAAATGCCGGATTTCAATGTTGTTTTTTTTTCAGTAATTCAAATATAATGGAACCAGTTACCATAGTTGGATAAGAGGGGACCCAAAGCAATTAATGACGAAGTCTATTTTACGAAGTAAACAAGTTACATACGATATTACGCATGTATTGGAACATTTTCTTCGGACAAATGCCGGTTAGTGCGGCTTTATACATGTCTTTACATCAAATACAAGCCTATTGGTGTCATTTAACATTGGTACAAAAAGTTCCGAAGTTGATATAGAACATGGATCGATTCAAAAATACCTTGCCATCTGACCGATTTTCCCCGCAGATCCGTATTTCTATCAAATACAAGTCTATTGGAATCTTAAAACAGCTAGGTACAGAAAGTTCCCCAGGGGGCAAATATTGGTTCGGTTTTTTGAACATTGTCCTTTTATTTTAGTATACATAGCTGAAATGGTTGCCATTAAACGTGCATATTGGAAAATAAGAAAAAGCAATGTGCGATTTTCTTCGGAATTTTTTTTTTTCTGACTGATTTCTCCCGTTCGAATTTCTCGGGTGAGTCTGAAGGGCTTCAAGTGTACGAGGTTGTTTTTATTTCGGAGGTAGCCGCATAAAAAATAGTCACAAGGGACAGGTTTGGGGACCAGGAGGCCACTCTCTCCAGTAAGAATGAAACGTGTATTTCTCTACATGCAAATACGAAGTCTGTGATTACCGTAGATAACTGTGGCGTCCGTTTTCACGAAAAAGTAAGGGCCAATAATAAAATTTCGGCTAATGCCACACCAACAGTAACTTACACGCTGTGCAGTGGCTGTTGATGAAGTTCCACAGTGGGGGGCCCTGGTGGCGGCTTGTTTACCTCCGACAGGATATTCATCTCAATCAAACAAGATTTCATTCCAACATCGTTTCTGGAACCTGAATCGTCTCACTCCCTTGCCGCAGTTCTTTAGTCTTATGGTAAAACTTCACAAGTGAATTCGGCGAACTGACCTGTCTACATGAAAGCTCGAGCGTAACTTGTAGCCATTAAACGATAGGCATACTGGAAAATAAGAAAAAACAATAAAAAAGTGAATCAGCGTGCGCATAAGACATTTGCAAAAAAAAAAACCAAAAAATATATTTTTGGCAAATTGATTTTGTTTAATCTTTTTTTTTTTTGGTTTTTTTTTTTAAAAAAAAAAACCCCAATTTAGTTAATATACGCAAAAAATTTACTTAAGGCATTCTAAATTTTTTATAGCATGTTTATAAATTAATATTGAAAATACGTGTTAAATCGCCAGACGAATTGAACGGTTTCTCATAGCTCCCTGACGCATATAAAGATTAAATGAATGCGACAAAAAAGTCTTATGCGTAGCCACAAGTACGAGAAAGATAGTTTATCGAGACATGCGGGCAGCTGACGGGCCCCTGGCTTCTCGGGCTGTGATGGCCTGACAATTTTCATGGAGTATGGAAGCAACAATAAAAAAAAGATTAATAAATATATCTCAGTTCTTAATTGAATTAGGACCAAACGTGTGTTCCAGTTTACCTGGTTTTCATGCTATGACGGGCTGCGATTACAACCCTTGTTTTTTCAAAAAAGGAAAGAAGAGGCCATTCCAAATGTTAAAAGCCAATGAAGATTACCAAAAAAAAATTTTACCGATCTTGGATCAGCTCATGTGACAGGCTCAAGATATGAAGCTTTTTCGGTATTGGAAAAAATTGTCTGCGAAATATACAGGGCGATGTTATCGGCAATGAGAGCAACATTAAAAACTTCTGGGAATCGTAGAGTCCGTTCCTGGAATTTTTTCAAAGTAAATTATGCTTTTTATTGGACTAAAAGAATATAATATTTGTACCAAATTTTATCCAAATATGTACAGCGGTTCCAAAAATATGGCGAACTAAAGTTTTAGTTAAAATTCATAAAACACCCCGTATCTCAGAAACGGCTAACAATAAAGGGTAAGTTTGGGGGTGTTTTGAACTCAGCTAAGTGTGCTCTACCTCCCACTACACTATGTCCCTTTAAATCTGGGACACCCTGTATAATTTCATAATAAAATAAGGCAAATGTGTGAAAGGCTATTAGTTGCTTTTGTACATTACATTATGATGCGTTCGCATCTGTAGCGCGAGTCATTTCTGACAACTTTATTTATTACAACCTAAATACTGTTCTATAGCGCCTTCTTCGCACGCCACTTCTAAGAGCATTTCTAATATGAATGTTGGTTACGCTCCCCATGGCCGCAACAAATATGTTTTGCAACCCTAAGGTTCTATTATTCCAACCAATACTGTTATATTGTGCCAACTGTGCTTAAATAACAACGGATAACTCACGGATAAAAGACTATATACAGGGTGTCCACTAATTAATGGTACACATCAAAACCACATATTTCTCATGTCAAAATATCAGTAATTAACTAAACATACCTTAGTCCAAAAGTTGATAATAACCAAGATACAGGGTGTCAAAGTTGAAATTTGGTTTTCCTTTTTTTTCAATAAATCCTTAATAAATAGGAATAATGGCACGAAACTAGAGATTCGGGGGTTTTTTGAGGCGAGAACCCTATAGCACATCGAGCTTGTTTCAAAGGACACAACTATTTTGCGGTTCACTGTATCGCTTTGACTATTAAAGACATCGATTCTCCTACAATTTTTACGTAAAAATGGTCCACCGTGTTGGAGTCGCTAGGATTAACCGTTTTCGAGATGTATGTATTTGCATTTGAAATTTCCTACGTGTACTTAATCTTGATTCAGAGATCTTAAATAGTTTTTTAAAGTAGTCCTTGCCTGAAACAAAATTAGAATAAAAACGAAACAAATTTGTTTACTGTCAAAGTCAAACTTTCACGTTATTCTCTGCTTTAAACAGCTCTTGAAAAGTGTTTATTTTAAATTAAGTGCAAAATGCCGAGACATAATTTGTTTTCGAACGAGGAAATGCGGGATATGGTATGCGTATATTCAAAGGGAAATTTTAACGGACGTAGAGCCCATCGAAGATACTTAGAAATGTATCCAAATCGGAGACAGCCAGATTTTAAGATTTTCAAAAATCTTTACAACGGATTGGGAGAAACAGGTTCTTTTCGTCCCAAGCGAGATTCCGCAAAGTCGTCCGAAGACTTTAAAGGCCGAGCAGGAAGAAGAAATTCTGGTTCGTGTAGCTGAAAATTCTGAATGAAGCACAAGACACATTGCTATGGAAACTGGAGTAAGCAAGTCAACCGTATGGAAAGTATTAAAAAAGAAGGGCTTTATCCTTATCACTTTACGCCTGTGCAAAATCTGATACAAGGTGATTTTCCAGCCCGACTGGATTTTGCCCATTTTTGTCGACTTCAACAAATTGCTGACCCGATGTTTTTAAACAAAGTACTGTTTACAGATGAAGCAACATTTACGCGTAGAGGCGTTTTCAACTTTAGGAATAAATACGCGTGGGATTTAGAAAATCCACACTTAGTATGCGAACGGCATTTCCAACATGAGTTAAAGCTTAACGTTTGGTGTGGTGTTATTGATAATAATTTATTGGGTCCATTCGAACTACCAACTAATTTGAACGGCGAGTTATACCTCGATTTTCTGCAAACTCAGTTACCCAATTACTTAGATGACCTTCCCCTACAGTTAAGACAAAATATGCTATTCATGCAGGATGGAGCTCCGGCACACTTTTCTAGACTTGTAAGACAATATCTAAATACCAATTTTCCTGATCGTTGGATAAGTCGCGGAAGCCAGATGCCTTGGCCAGCTCGAAGCCCTGATTTACCCGAGAAGAGTTATGGCAGAAAATTAACAACGCTGCGGTATCACTTCGAAACGAACAGTTATTTTTTTAAAATTAGACGGTCGTTCAATAAACGAGTACACAAGTGTATTGAGGTAAACGGACATCACTTTGAACATTTATTGCCGAAAGTAGACCTGTTTGTTTATTAATACTTCCGTCATTGTTATGATTGAAATAAAATATGTAATAATACTTATTTAGCAAGTAAACATGTATTTACAGTAAAAGTCTTGACTCTTCTTTGACAAAATTATCTATCTGATGGCTTTAATAATATTAAAATAAAGAGAACTTACTTTCTTCTTTCTTGTAATGTGTCTTTCTTAATTATTCACATTAAATTCGTATTAGACATCATGGTACTAAATTTTCTGACATATGAATATGAAATTTTCAATGTTTTTAATAAGCGCACAGATGAATTGAGATGCAAATATCTCGAAAACGGTTAATCCTAGTGACTCCAACAAAGTGGACTTTTTTTACGTAAAAGATGTAGAAGAATCGACATCTTTAATAGTTAAAGCGATACAGTGAACCGCCAAATAGTTGTGTCCTTTGTGTCCTTTAAAAAATACATATGTGTTGTTTGTTTACGAACATATCAGCTTTTACAGTGCATTTACGTCATTAATTCTAATTGAAACTCATACAGGTAACAGTTTATGCAATAATAAGTATTTGACAGCGTTTTCACACATCTAACTGGAAGCTTGGCCACCACCTAAAGCTAACCGACCATAAACTCTCAGAATATCGTTACATCATCTGATCTGTCATATTACAGATTGCGTAAAAATATAAAAATCTTTGTCTGGCCATCCATCGACATCGCAAGTGGTGTCTGGCACGTGGCACATCCTTGACTGACATGACTAATAAGGTAATAAAAATGTTGACCGCAACTGGAATAATGTAGTGTTCACTGACGAGTCTTCCTTTTGGGCCTGGACTAGGAGTCCAGGCCTTCTTTCTAGGGAAAGAAGGCCTGGCTAATGCGTGGTTAGCGCTTCTGCAGAGATCAGTTAAACATCCGGTTAAAGTTCATGTTTGGGGATGCATCAATACGCGAGGATTTGGCACATTGTGTATATTATTCGGAAATCTTAACGCTGAAAGAATGAAACGATTGTACCAGAAGGGCCTGTTGACGTCAACAAATTGGTTTGGTAGAAACAATGATGACTGGATCCTACAAGATAATGATCCGAAATATCATTATAGTAGATAGATCAAATAGTAGACTTTCACCACATGCCAAACCAATCGAAAATTAGTGGGTCTTCATGAAGCAACAGCTTCGTGGAATACGTGTATTAACACTGAGCCGACTATCACGACAAGTACGTAAGAACCGATGGTAGTTTTCAAAGTATATGCCAAAATTTTGGTGAAAAGTATGCCTGAACGTTGCTGGACAATTTTAAATAATAAAGACGATTGGACCGTTTATTTGGTAAGTGCATCAAAGAGATTATGGCACAGTTCTTGTAAAAAAACTTAATGTTGAAGGTGCCATAGATTGGACAATATCGGCGACACGTCATTATGTGAAAGACTGTACTAATACATTGACAAATTAGTAGTTTCAATAAAATTCGTTTTATTTTTGCTCATTTATTTTATATTTACACATATCAATAGCATTATAAGGAATTATAAAGAAGGAAATTTGGAGAGCAAAAAATGGCGTAATGAAATATAGGGTGTCTCAGTTAAAAAAAATACATTTGTTTTATAGTTTCGTGATTACAAAAAAAAAATAATAATAAAAACCTGACTACGCCAATAGATTCTACAGAAAAAAGTGTCAACAGAATCCTACGTTAGTTTTTTTTTCATATTTACTACAATAAATAAAATAAATATCCGACGTTTCAAAAAAGGTAAAACTTCACAAAAAAAAAACTAAAAAAAAAAACTGCACGAGTGCTGCATCAAATTTTTTATATATCTTACACTGTCCGAAATACCACATAAAAACATCCAAAATGGTCCACCCGACACAAGGACAGGCTAATTGACTCGCTTGAGTCAATTAGTTTGCCTTATATCTTTTAAAATATGTAGGTTTCAGCTAATATAACCAGATAATTCTTCTCCAACACCTACCCCTTTCCCACCCTCGCATAATTCCACACACATGCGACTTCCAATTTACCCCAACAAAGAATCCACGAACGCGTTCCTAAACGCTTTCCATCAAGCCCCCATAAATATTAATGGGACTCTATTAAGATTCCATCTGACCACCTGGGGCGTCCCAACGCAGGCCGCTAAGAAGGCCGTACATCATGTCTAACCAAATTAATTTGGTTATTTTCCCTGCGTATATTGCCGGGGCAGGAACAATGGGGTCTGGGGGTAAGAGCGACACCTTCTAATGAAGCAAGCCGTTTTATTGGCGGCTTTCGAGAGCGGTACGCTTGCAGAGAACAATGAATTGCTTCCTGTAGATCATAATAATGAACCAATAACAAGCTGGAAATAATTCAGATACAGTATTCTGCGTACTTAATTTAGTTCATTTAGTAATGAGTTTAAAATGGTGCACTATTGAAATAAATACATAAATGTTTAACATGTGTTGCTTAACACATAATTTTTTGTATACTGCAGGTTTTATTGTATATCAACAAATTTAAAGTTGGTAGTTTCAAAACAACAAGTTAGTAGTTTTAAAACCATTATTACATTATTAAGAGGCACTATTTGTAATACCCAGGGCATAGCTGTATCACAACATAAAATATGCTGTAGCTGTATGCTACTGGGCGCATCCAAGGGTTGAGGATTGTGGGATAGCCATTAGAAATAATAGTTAGCTAATTAAGAGGGGTAACCCGACGAATAAGTAGTCGCGGAAAATACAGCGGAACAACTGAGGATGGGGTGGTTTATGACAGGAAATCGTAAGCTCTCGAATTGCTCCAAGCTTCAAGTACCAATGATGTTCTGATATGTCGAGTAAATGCTGTATTCAATAAGCACTCCCCTGCCATGGCTCCGCAGTCGTGATAGTATAGGTCATACGCTACAGAGGTCATCGCTCTGTTAGACTTGCTCGGGTCGGTTCGTTGCGCTTATATGTTTCGAGAATGAGATGACGTTTCCTTTCGTTCATCGCGGCCAGTTTCGCTCGCTTTGACTTGACCTTTACGGACACTCAGCGGCATCTGGCACAGTGTTATCGGTCACAGACGGAGATCAGGACGGTCGGTAAGTCCGCGTGTTAAGGAACAAACGGCGGAATGGTAGTAGTCCGGTGTACGGCGTCTGTACAGCGATGTAGAATGCAAGAGGACAACCACTACATATTTTTCCCTTAGAATAAACCATTTAATGAGACAGAAGACAACCAACGCCCCGAGTTCTGGGCGCCCCTTAGATGGGGTAGGGGTGATAGGAATCCCCCTGTGTAGGAGTAGATATACAAAGCGGGTTCTAGAGCGGAAGTGAACTGTCAAACGCCGGATGGCGTGTGTCCATCCGAAACGACCATTCAGTAACGTCAGTGACCAGAGGGTCTGTAAGAAGAAATGACGTCACACCCTGAAAAAGTTGTCGTCAATGACCAGAGGGCGTGCAGGGTTGCAAGAAGATGGTGGATCTTAAGGGTATGACGTCACACGTAGTTATATTTATTGTTTCTGAAGCGCGAAGCCCGGGGGAAATGTGCAGGGGATCGAACCCGCGACCTCACGACTGGAGGCGTATGCCTGAAATCAGTGTGCTACCCGCTAGACAGATTATAGGAGGAATTAGTGTATAATATTATGTAAACGCAAGTAGACAAGCGCGCTCACTCCTTGCTGCGCCATCTACTGATAAACGCTCGTCCGTGTTCGGAACTAACACTAGCTCGTTAGAGTAGAGATAAGGAATTATAAGGAGAAAATTTAAATAACCGCGTTTTGCTATTGACGCTCGCTATTTGCTGCGCCGTCTACTGATAAACGCTTGTCCGCGTTCGGAACTAACACTAGCTCGTTAGAATAGAGATAAGGAATTATTAGGAGAAAATAGGAAGGAAATAATAATAAGATTCGTATTGAATGAGTAGTAATTTATTAAATGTAATTATTCATATGACAAGATTTTTTTTAGTAATAATTTTAACTGTTCGTACAATGATAGATTGGGACAGTCAATACCAAATACAACATTCCATTAGTGTATCGAAATGCACTAGTAATTGCAGGAGAAATACCTCGAAAATGTTGAGAAGTATAACCATAATTCTTAACTTGTAGTGTACCTTCATCAATTTCAGCATAGTAATTTTCCTCAAAGAAAAAGAACGTTCTTCCAGTATACGTATTTACAGCTCCAATTATTTTTCCATGAAATTTGAAATAACTATCTGTTTGTCCAGTAATGTGGTAATTAGGATGTATAAGGAAATATAATCGTTGATCTACAAACAACGCTATCTCACCGGTAGGTCGTTGGTATATGGCAGTTATGTTGTCGAACTTAGATAATCTACATAAAACATTTCGCAAATCTAGGTAACGCGTTGTGAAATTGCGTGTTTCTAGATTCATTATCCACAGCCAGGTTTTATGGAATATATACAAATGTTGATTTAGTACCAAAAATGTTTGTTCTTTTTTGTTAATGTCACAAATGTTTTGTTTGATTTCAGTTTTAGGTATTATCTCAATTGTTTTACCGTTGTATAACTACGTGTGACGTCATACTCTTAAGATTCACCATCTTCTTGCAGCCCTGCACACCCTCTGATCATTGACGACAACTTTTCAGGGTGTGACGTCACTTCTTCTTGCAGACCCTCTGGTCATTGACGCTACTGAATGGTCGCTTCGGATGGACACACGTCATTCAGCATTTGACAGTTCACTTTCGCTCTAGAACCCGCTTTGTATATCTACTTGTAGGAATAGGATTTTAACGACGATGAGACCGCTTAGAATAGGAACATGGAATGTAAGATCTCTATATGAAGGAGGGAAATTATGCAACCTCACATGAGAAGTGGTACAGTTGAATAGTGGAATTCTTGGTGCTTGCGAAATCAGATGATCTGATTCAGGCATATTGAAGTCCGACGAGTATTCAATATACTACTCAAGCTCCCCAAACAACTCGCATCGTAACGGAGTTGCTATTATTTTGGAAGATAATCTTGCACCGGTGCCGGTGGTGTGAAGCTTTGTGCCGTTATCTGAAAAAAGTGATGCTTTAACTTTATGGCAAACCAGTCAATATTAATACTATAGGTACAAGTGTATGCTCCAACTGCAGATAGATAAAGATGATCAAGAAAGACTAAGATTTTTACGAGCAGATCAACTCTCTCTTACACTTAAGGGCATGATATTGTTACGAACGCTGGGCCAGTCCGCCCCTGCCTTCCTCGATACCAGCCGACCGCGTCGTCTGATAGACGTACGTGGAAGCGCCTCGAAAGATCGCGGCTGCTTTGCCCGATTATTCAGGAGTCGAAGCGCCTGGATTGTACTGGCATGTTAGACGCGATACTTCTATAGGTGTATATAACGCGGGGTATCGACGCGCGACAATAGTTCCTTTTGAATCATGTGAACGGCGCGCTCTCCGTACAATGCTCTAATATAAATTGTATAAAAACAAATTAGTGTAGTTAAATAGTGTTTAGTCCGTAGTTGTATTAATTAAATAAATAGTGTTAGTTTAAAAGTGCGAGTTTAATTTTTCACACCTCACGAACCCGAAATAAATAAAACGTTACAATATCAATATTATTATAGGCAATTTTAACGCCAATGTTGGCGTAATAATTGGCGTAACAAATAACGATGTAACAACGCCAGTTATTACAGGAAAGTTCAGTCCGGGAAATAGGAACGACAGAGGAGATCGCCCGATACAATTTCTTATCGACGATAGTATGGTAATCCATAACACTTGGTTATAATTGCCTTAACGACGCCTAATACATGGAAGTCAACACAAGACGGATAACACGGAAGAATCGTAATCAGATACACTACATTCTAACAAATCAATAGTTTCGGAATTCAGTTAGATCGGTTAAAACGTATCCTGGAGCAGATGTACACTCGAATCAAATACTGCTCTGGTGGAGAATTTATATAGAGACATCCAAAAAAAACGTCATCAAAGTTGGCCAAGAAAAAAAAAGACGTATTTCTATTCTTATTCGAATTTATAACCTTATTTACTTGTCAAAACTGTCACATCATATGATAGTTATTGTTTATTTTATAAATTGTGACAGTCACTTGTCAAAAGTTTGACATAACCGAAAAGCTTAGACATGACTGCTATTTCTATCTCTCTCGTTCATAGCCAGAGATGATGATGTTTTTTTTGGATGTCTCCATATTACGTCTGAAGAAATCTCTTCGAGGACAGAATAGGCGTAAATTCGACTTGGAACCACTGAATTCAGCTGAAACATCATGCTCTGCAGAAGGAAGCCAAGTCTGCTGTAAATGAAATCAAGTTAAATGAAATCAAGAATAGCATCGTAGACGAAGGATAGAATAAGATCAAAACAACAATTATCCGACCATGTACGAAAATGCTCACTGGAAAAAAGCGGCTTAGAAAGAATGCCTGGATAACGGACGAGATTTTTGAGCTAATGTACCTCCGTTGGCCCTTCAAGAATAAAAGAAGAGGGTCGTTATGGAGAAATTCATCGACTAATACGTAGGAAAGTTAAAGAACCAAAAGAAGCACATTTAATGAAGTCGTGCAGGGAATTCGAAGAACTAGAGAAACGGCACGACACTTTCAACCTGCATAAGAAAATAAAACAGTCGTGTAATATCTTTAAGACTATGTAATAATATTAATCTCTTAATATTATTCATATGGCATAATTCAGACGGAAGGTATCTTATCAGCCCTGAAGCACAACCTTCGCTAAAAATACTGCTTCGAGTCCTACAAAGTCGTATCCAGGAAAAATGCGAAAACGTCATTAGCAGTATACGCTGTCATGGTGGCATGGACACAAGGGACTCTTCAGCATGAATGCAAAGAAATTCACAGATGTAAAGAAATTCAAAACTGGTGTTTGCGTTTTTTATCGACTTTGAAAAGGCTGTACATTCGATCGTGTACATATTCAACTAATTAAGGCACTACAACAAATCGGTATTGATGATCTCGATATTCTGCTCCTAAAGTCATTATACTAATCTAAAACCAGTCCGCAATTGTGCGTACTGGAGTCAAATTTCAAACCAATCGCGGGCCAATCAAGCGCAGAGTTAGACAAGGTTGTATATTATCACCAACAATATACATATATTCTGAATATATAGCCAAAACTAAAAGCATGGTCGTAAGCAGAAATGCCGATGTAATCGCCACTAACCGTGTTCGAGGAGAAGAACTCCAACAAGTTTTACACGGAAGACGTCGACCCAGAAAAAGGATTCGTACACGAATAGAGATGGTTAGAACAACCTTCACAAGCATGAAAACCATCTCCTGTTGCCGAGGACTAAAGCTGCCCATTAGACTAAATATTTTACGCTGTTACATATGGCCAACCCTTCTCTATGGGTGTGAAAGTTGGACCTTAAAGGTATCAACCGTCTCGAAGCCTTCGAAATGTGGAGTTACATGCGCATTCTGCGAATACCGTGGACAAATTACACTACCGAAAGTATTCTAGATTCTTGGTCAAGGACGTGGCCGTGCCAAACGTGGCAAATTAGGATATTTGGGCACATTGTTCGTGGACCAAAATATGCGCTTCTGCACACCGTCCTGGAAGGAAGAATTGTGGGGAAAAAGAGAGTTGGCCGAAGAAGTATGACATGGCCAGCGTAACGTCAAAATCTGGACGGTATTTGCAATAGAGGAACTTGCCTCCGATACAGATAATTTTAAAAAACTCGTCGAAATGGCCGCCTTAGCTTGTTTACGAGCCCAACACCCAAAAGAAGAAGAATAAGAAGACTATGTGTAATTATGTTTAAGAGACTCAATATGTCTTCTTTAACTGTTACCTAACAAGATTAAGCAAATATTATTGTGTAGAACGTAAAATAAATGATTTTTTGTATTTGCAGGTGGTCGACTAAGCGCTTCAAACGCTTGAGAGTTTGTGTTTGTGGAGTGCGCGTGCGTGCATTATGCCTACAAATCTAAATAAAACATTTCTATGAGGAAGAAAATGGGTGCCTTTTATGGCTCAGCCATTGCATATTTAATGTACATAAGTAGCATTCTTTGCGTGATATATATGAGCATCAATCCATATGAAATGATCCAATAAAATTGTTTTTGGTTGTTCGACCATGTTAGATTTTTTTAATACGTTATTCCCATATACATTGGCAGTTTAAAACAGGTCTATTTTTTTATCCTAAACTGCTTTTGATATATAAATGTTTGATTTGACTGAATGTTTTTTAGAAATTTCCTTCCTCATTTCAGAAAAATCCTCTTTAATTATAATTATTTTCATTAAAAGCCTTAATTTAAGCTTAACACGTGAAATTTGCCTCCAAAGTTTGGTCTCGAAGCTACAAAAAAACATTTTTTGGAGCTTAAATTTTACATGATGGGTTGAAATGCCAAAGTTATTTTTTTATTTTACCTAATTAGATATGTACATGATTAGTACACGTGATTTATCATGTAAAGTTATCGTGTACACAAAAAAGATCACCAGAGAGACATATTGTTTTTTTGTAACGACGTTAAGCCTATTTAACCAATAACAGTTATTAAAATAAATTTCATATATCTTATACTTCCACTCCATGTGGATGTGTAACATAATACTGGCCGAAATAATATAGCCGTACCAAATAGTACTTCGCTTAAATTCATTTCGATATCACACTTAATTTCAAAAATATAGGGAGGAATAGGCTTCGAATGGAAAAATGACTGCAAATGTTCTAAAATGAACGTGTTTAAAATGGATGAGGTTTAATGGTCGGTAAGCAATCATTAAATCATTCTCATTTGGACGACACATTCGCAAGATCACTCGCACAACCTCGCCACCCCCTCCACCTCTCCCCGAAAATCCATTTTTGACGAGGTAACAAACAGCTCTCACGCCGTTTTAATTAAACGGTCGGCTGTCCCCACCGCCCCTGACGAGGATCTAATATGAATGTGTTGCAATAATTTCATGGCGTTTAACTTGTTTGTTCGGGACCCGACATTATCGTAATTCGTCGAGGAGCATTAATTTCGTTTCATTACGCGGATACATCGAACCGACGCTGACGTCTGCTAGCGATTTCCTGGCCAGTTAGTGAGAGTTCGCAGCGGTACTCTTTACTGGATAAGCCGCTCCACAAGACACGGAAAATAGATGGAATGCAATACTACTATCCGGGGTTTTCCCTCTCCCGCGAGGTAAGCTTCGGTAGCTACGTAGTTCAACGTAATTACTTAATATAATTCCAGTAGTAACTTTTATCAAAGTTACACATTTTTCGACTTCAATAAACAAAATATGTCTAAATAAAATAAGTACTAGTGTGCCATATTTTTTAGCACTAGCACCATCTCTCTCCTTCACAGGTCCTCAGATGCCTTTCCTCGTTTTCAACGTCCCGATTTCTATCTCGTTCTCAGTTTTCGATAGACTATGACCGGGCCAGCTATGTGCTAGCTGTTGATTGATGCTGACCATGGACATTAATGTGGTGTCCTTGTAGAAGACATACATAGATGTTCTTATCACGCTCAGAAAATTAGCTTCACCATCTGCCAAGATTTTCTTTACAACACCAGGAAAATAAAAGTTACCAAAGTCTTCGCTCTTCAATTCCTCCACGACGCTTTCAGTGGTTGTGATAGAACATCCTCACTTTATAGACAGGAAAAGGAGCAGTTGTTAAGCATATTACGTTGTTCAGAATGAAAAACTTCTGGACGTTACTAAATTTCATTAGCAATGACAAGCACTTGGAAAGTATAGTAGAAGAAGGGCAAACATTCTTGGTAGCTCTATAAAAGTGATATCTGTAAAGGGTGTAACGCCACCTATAGTTGCAGAAAAGCGGGAACCAATTTCTCAATTATTTGTGCAAACTGCAAAGGGAATTCGTATACCAACGCTTCTTCCAAAGCTGTTGTACACATATTACTACAGGAGACAGTGACACCAATAAACATATGATCCAACTGATTGAAGAAGAAGATCCAGATGGAGCTGAAGAAACAAAAGTGAATATAATGTTTCCCATAAAACGTGCGCAACTGAATCAATTAATGTTAGGTTTTAATTTAAAATTAGTATTCTTTATGTACTGACTTTAAACAGTACAATTTGGATACCTACCTACAGAATGCAACGTTCCTTGTTCCACAACTCATTTTTATCCCTTTTTTTAATCAGCCCGAAATATAGACTTTTGAGTTGTCTCTGTATCCGATTGAAAAGCACGCCTATGTATTTTTGTAAAAAGAAAAAAATTGTATGGATACTAATAACACAACTAGTGGGATGAAAAATACCGCGCCCTAATGGTTGTTTAATTTTATTTATTTAATTCCTCGTTTTTTGAAAAACTAGCATAAGTTGAAAAGTAATTGCAACTTTGACAAGAGCTATGTGATGGACTTCAGCTGGAGTCTTGCTATTATAGACTCAGAAGGGGCACTATTGTCCACCCAGAGTCGTGACACTTGCTTTGCCCGGAAAGTAGTCCTATGTCACGACTTTTATTTATTTTACTAGCTTTATTCTCAAGGCGTACTGTACCTCAGATTAGTGGATAATAAATTGTATTAAATCGTTGCTAACAAAGAGCAAAAGACAATTAACAAATATATATTTTCGTTCTTTGGGGTTAGGAAAAACTAAAACAGCGTTTCAAACACCAATAGACACAATTTAATGATATAAACAACACAGTCAGGTAGAGTGGTGACAGTAGGTGTAATTCGGCCTTAACACCGATACAAAACACTCGAAACTAAATATGTAACCTTAAAAAGATAAGAACACCACAAAATTTACCAAAATTCTCTCCGCAGGTAGCTACCGTTGGTTTACATTTACGTACTAAAATATTATAGGTATTAAAGGGCCATAAAAGTAATAAATTGCAATAACTATCTGTAGACAGCGATGTAAAATATCAATAGTATAATAGTATAATAGTATGGAGACATCCGAATAACAGTCATCAACTCTGGCTATAATAGTATAAGATGTAAATAGCGGTCATAGTCTAAGCTATAATCGGTTATGTCAAACTAGTTTACAAGTAGAATGTCACAATTTGTAAAATAGTACAATGGCTGTAATAGATGATAGTATGACTAGTAAATAAGTATAATAGTATATTCGATTAAGAATAGAAATAGTATAATATTTTAATAGGCCAACTTTGTATGAATAGTTTTTTGGAGTCTCTAGTATAATATAACGTGGAATAAATTTCAGTCGGAATGGCACACTCACGTGACTGGAACAGTTGTTGTAATAAAAAAAAAGGAAAAAAGGTATCTCCGTAGTTCGGATTCAACCCTCTGCAAGGGGACGTACAGCAAGCCTTGCACTAGATTCCTACCTCGGGGAACGTAGAACTCAACCCCAGTCTTCGAATATTCGAACCAAGCGCTCGACACATGGCACAATAGATCCACACTATGGAGCTCGTCAATTCAAAAACCGTAACCAAGTAACTCGTACCAAAGAACTCGTACTAAAAAACCTGTACCAATGAACCCGTACTAAAGACCCTAAAGAAGTAAGTGGCCAGAACTTAACCCAAAATTATGTAAAGTTAGTGTAATAAAACATAAGAAAACGAATTACCTCACTCTGAGGGCACGGCACTTCTCCACAATATCAGTGGGTGACACGTCCAGGGGGGTAACGTGCTTACTGTAGAATTCTGGTAGCCCCAGAATTACGTTCACAACGTACAACTAGTCCGATGTTGGAAGACAATAATCCTCTAAAAGTTAATTACACGAAATAGGACTTCAGACACATGGTAATGTATACAAAAAAAAATATAGAAATGGGTTCTTACCTGTAACTAATTTTATATCCTACAGAAATGTAGATTGAAACTCGACTCAACCAAACAAAAATATATGCTTCAACACAGCCAAGATTAACGGGTAGAGCGTTTAAATCCCAATTAATGGACGCAAAAATGCAATTATACGACTCGACACTTATAATAGCTACAGGAAAAATGATCAGTTATGGCCGTCTTCCGTCCGAATTGGAGGGGACAACCATAGAATATCTAGATTGCCAGAAGGCGTGCGCTTGCGAACCTACAAAGCACGGCACAACAGCGCCATCGCGCGGAACTAATAAGTTATTAAATGATTAAATATCGGTAATTAGTAAATGCCAGATACTCTACAGCAGTGCAAACTGAACACGTAACAGCTATTATCGATGCTACTGCATCAAAATAAATCATATATGTAGGTAGGTACTCATTTTAAGCAGAATTTCAAGCTCTATAAATTTTATTCAAACTATTTTTATGCTTAGTTTTCGAGTAATAATACTGTTATGACTTATTGTACTTTAATTGTGAATAACCAATTGAACAAACTTTACATCAGATCTTTAACAATTTCAACATAAAATTGCATTATAATATCTCTACATTTGTTTACGCTATGTTCTGTCAACCGGATGACAGGTCCAGGGTTTCGCGATCACCGCCCCCTTAGATCGTTAAGTTCGGTGCGCTCCACAACCTGACCAGATCGGTTTCAATTAAGCGCGAACAAATACAAAATGGCATTAACATCCCATTTCAGCTCGCTTTGATCTAACTGTCTGCTGAAGCTCACCTCGGCGAAAGAGAAACCCAGAATAGTCATATTGAACCATTCCGAATTCAACTACCTAACAACTAGCCCACAACAGTAAACAGTACTGACACAATATGTATATTGTTTATTATGTAAGTTACGGTTATATTAGCGTGTTGTGAATTTACGTATTAAAAACGTTACAAAAATACACAGGTTATTTCATTCCATGTTGTAACAGCTGTGCACAATTTTCTGGCACATCACAGTGCACAGGTCTTAAGGTAGTAAATATGATATGCGAGGAGCGTGTCTATCGCTTTAGGGTACGTTTCCATTGCACGCTATGCGATGCTATGCTATGCCATGCGAGGCGATGCGTTGCTACATTTCTTGCTATTTTAATCAGACGTGTTCACATACACCGCTATCCGGTTATCAGTGAGTTTTTGTGCTTCGTTGCGATCGGTCATGAATACTAGTGATTATCTGATCGAAGACTGTATAGAAATACTACATGATTATGAAGAAAAAAATCGTCGGGAAAGGAAACCTCTGGATCCATACAATTAATAAAAGTAGAAGACGATTTGGAGAGTTTCACCATCTGTTTAAAGAACTTGAAAAGCATCCCAACAAATTTCATGAGTATTGTCGCATGTCTTCAGAAACACTTCAATATACTTGTATACTGAATGGCATCTCTCCATTGTTACAAAAAATTACTATATTATTTGGATCGCTGATCCCATAATGGAGGTCGAGCTCTTACGGCTAATATTAATTTTTCAGCGTCCATGCGTGCAATTTGTACAAACGGCTTCACGATACTGTCTACTTTGGGCTAATTAGCGCGATAAAATCAAACAAATTTTATTTTCAAACACACGCTCGCACTCGACGCTACTAGCGTTGCGTCGCATCGCTCTGTATAGCACGCTGTCGGAACATTTAGATAAATATTCGTATGTTTGTTTTACTAGCATCGCCTCGCATGGCATAGCATAGCATCGCATAGCGCGCAGTGGAAACGTACCCTAAGTATAGTGACATAAACGTGGTAGGGACTAAGGAAGGGTGAATAGGCAGTTGTGGATGGTCTTACTTTTGCAATTTATTTTTGAGACATACGAAGGGGTACCCAAAAATAACCGGAATTATTTTTTAAAAGCTATATATTTTCAAAATTTTTTACAAAAAAAAACATCCCCTTCAAAATACTCTCCATTACAACAAATACATTTGTCCCACCGGTGCTTCCACTGTTCGAAACATTTTTTGTAGTCATCTTTAGAAACTAGGTTGACAGTTCCTCTCTGGTTTTTTCTTGACATCTTCAATGTTGTCAAATCGGTGTCCTTTCATGCCCCTTTTCATGCGTGGAAATAAGAAAAAATCGCACGGAGCCAAGTCAGGCGAGTAAGGTGCGTGGGGCAGCGGAACCACGCCATTTTTTAGTCAAAAACAGAAGAACAAACTTGGCAAACCCTTTTCATTCCCAAATCTTCGGTTAAAATTCGCTGAACCGAGCTTCAGGATAACCCACTAATCTGTGACAGTTGATCACTTGTCTGTCGACGGTCTGTAAGCACAAACTCTCGAATTTTTTCAACATTTGGTTTTTTGGAACATTCTGTATATTTCAAACTATATTCAAGTTATAGCTTTTTAATGCCAATTTTCACATTTAAAATATTATATCGACTGACCGGAGATATTTACGTGGTTCCACAAGTTTGCCTATCACTGTATACAAAGCTGCCGAAAAATATGAGAACGTATTGTAGAAGATTACCTAAAGCTAAATAAAAGGTCTGTTTTTAATCTCGATGAAATACATAAATTCTGACAAAGCTAGGCGGGCCAAAAATCTCCCGCCTTTCTCTTCCGAAAATTATTGCCCTCTAATTTTTCCGACGGGTTTATCCCGGGATCGAACCGAACTTGGGAGACGTAATTGGTTTTCGCGCGCCACAGGTGTAAGCGCCCTTAATTTACATATCGGACGGATCCTAATCGCGTCGAAGAGTGAAAAATAAATCAACGGGGGCAAACGAAAAACGTAATTGGGGGCTCCTTTTGTCGGCGCATTCTAAAGCGGACGAATTAGAATTTATGGCGGCCAATTTTCCGAGCGGGTTTATAGAGAAAGGCGACGCCGGTGCGTTGGTCCTTCGAGCCGGATGAAACGCGTTAAATAGACGTTGATAGGTTTTGCGGAAAATTCGGTTCCAATGGATTTGTTTTCCAATAAGTGGATTCCGGCTATGCGCACATAACACAGAAGCCTATGAATTTCTGAAGAAATGTGAAAAAATGTTTTGAGACGTATCAGTAGCCGAATTAATAACAGTTGATTTTTATAATAAGTTAAAAAAATGCATGTGGTGTGTAATTTATAAAAAATAAATGTGATATAACCACTTGGATTTACTATACCATAACCACTTGGATTTATGTAATATACTTTACAGTCTATATTAATCTAGCACCATGATAGCTCAGATCCGCTTTCACTTCCGAGGTTCTTTGAGGGTGGGCACTAACCCACATAGATGACGCAACTGCTTTCTCAAATGAATAATTTACACGAGTAACAAATTTTAATAGTGGTTATCAGCTGCGTCCATAAAATATAAGTTGACAAAGCAATTGCTTTTGGGGATATTTGACAAAGATATGTCAGTTAAATGTTTGATCCTTTTCTTTACCTGCAGGTACATATATGTGCTCCTAATAATTTTGTGGTATTAGTTTCTTTCAGTTGTATAATAACTCCATATTGAACGAATCATTGCCTAGGCTCAATTCACTTTCAATCTTTTTTTTTGAGATTTCACAATTCACTTTCAATCCATTAAAAGATAATAATTGAACCTAGGTAATTATTCGTTCAATGTGGAGTTATTATACAAACAAAAGAAACAAATTATTAGGATATTCAAACACGTGTACCTTAGGGTGGTCCTTATTTTGGAAAAGTCCCGATTTTTTTGAGTACTCCATCTAAATCGGAAGTAGAGGCCTAGAAAATAATTATGAAACAATAAAAGTCGAAAAAAAAATAATAACCCTCCCCACGCAGGTTGAATTTTAAATGGGATTTAACATGTGTTTTCCGGTTTTGTAGGTTGAACCAAGCGTTGAGCACTTGATTTCCATCGGTTCAAGGTGAAACTTGGTATCCCCGGGTTTTCGATATCGCTGAATCCAAATATCATGTCAAAAAACAGGTTTTGACTAATGACAGTTGTCAAAAAAGCGGTCAATAAAAATTCATTTTTTGATTATTCAAAATTTTAAGGATTTTTTTATATTTTAATATAAACCAAGTAAAGTTTCGTCGTAAAAAAATTGGTAACGTGTTTTTCGCTAAATGGCAACTATCAATTAAGCTGTCAATGAAATTTGTAATCAAATGACAAATAATGACAAATAAAACTTTTGGGTTTTTTTATATTTAAAAAACATAGTTTCGTCGTATAAAAAATATTATGTCATTTTTGCTAAATGACAACTGTCAATTTTTTTAATACTTTAATACTGTCAATTACATCTCAAGTAAATTTCAATTAAACTTTAAATGTTTTTTTCGATTTCTAAGGAGAGTAAGGAGATATATTATTAATTTCGAAATAAATGTCGGTGTTTTGACATAAACGACAGGTGTCAATAATATTGACACCTGTCGATACCCTTATTTCGAAATTAATAACATCTCTCCTTACAGAAATCGAAAAAAACATTTAAAGTTTAATTGAAATTTACTTGAGATGTAATTGACAGTATTAAAATATAAAAAAAAATTGACAGTTATCATTCAGCAAAAAATGACATATAATTTTTTACGACGAAACTATACTATATTTGTATTTAAATATAAAAAAAACCCAAAAGTTTTATTTGTCAAAAAATGAATTTCTATTGACAGTTTTTTTGACAGCTGTCAAGAGTCCAAACTCGTTTTTGACGTCATATTTCGATTTAGCTGTATTGAAACACTTAATTAAGACTTTTTTCCGAATTGAGAAATTGGAAAAAAAAACTAAAAATCCGATTAAAAAATCTCATTGACAGCTTAATTGACAGTTGTCATTTAGCGAAAAACACGTTACCATTTTTTTTTACGACGAAACTTACTTGATTTTTTGTTAAAATATAAAAAAATCCTTAAAATTTTAAATAATCAAAAAATGAATTTTTATTGACCGCTTTTTTGACAGCTGTCATTAGTCAAAAAACGGTTTTTGACATGATATTTGGAATCAGCGACATCGAAAACCTGGGGCTACCAAGTTTCACCTTAAAACGATGGAAATCAAGTGCTCAACGCTTGGTTTAACCTAAAAAAAAAAACGGAAACCCATGTTAAATCCCATTTAAAATTCAACCTGCGTGGGGCACGGGTTATTATTTTTTTCGACTTTTTATTGTTTCATAATTGTTTTCTAGGCTTCTACTTCCGATTTAGTGGGAGCACTAAAAAAAAATCGGGACTTCCAAAATAAGGACCACCCTAGTATAGTCCTTCTATTTTTAATTGAAAATGATAAATACGCCTGGGGAACAAAAAAAAGCGGAGCAACTTTATGATTCTATGGGCGTGCATATATCTTTTATAACTTCGAAAATTGTGAAATAATTTTTTTCATTCAAATCAATATAGGAGATTAAAATTAGCCTGCATACAAAACTCTTAATATTTGTAATATAATTTGCTGTAAATAATGGTCATTTAGCCAGACAATCTCAAAAAATTGTCTGTCTTAATAAACCTAGCTGAAATACACGTCACTGGCGTCTTAAACAAGTAGAGTGCCTAAAGTCGTAAATCATTTTAACGATTCGTAAAAATTTTATGGCACAGTGGATCGAATAAGTATTTAAGGTGTATTATATACAAAGCAAATCCAATAGTATAATGGATCGGCATTCGCTCGCGGATCGCGGCATCGCGTTGCCGGCTCTTCAAAATTTTCTTAAGTATAGTAATATACATAAAGTTGTTTTAATTTATAATTATTTTTCCAGCAATTTTAAACGCTTTATTTTAGTGCTAACTAACAAATTTATATCTATGTATTTTTTTTAATATTTCCAAACTAGCTTTCTAAGAACGTCACGAACTAACAGTTTACTGAACTATAAAGTATACTTGTATAGTGAGCTTAGCAATTTTAGAAAATAAATCTGACAACCTTGCTTTTTTCTACCTATTTTCAATTTAGAATGGAAATACAGTACCTACATATAGACGTATTCGTCGGGTCTCACCAATGTTTTATTGCCTACATCGCCTTCCGAAAACGGCTGGACTTTACTTGAAATTGGCTCTGAAACACGCGTAGGGGAAGTGTGATGCAATTCCTTCCAGTCTATTCTAATCTCGGTGACTTACAATAACAAGGAACATTATACATCTCTTAAAAAACACAAGGTCACATATCAAAAGATAAGGCCAGAACCTTTTGTTAAGATACAGAGCCCAAGTAAGTACCAACCCCTTAAACTCTAATTCAAAGTTCACTGTAATAACTAGAGTTCGTGCAGCGCGGAGGGTAACAGGACCGTAGTCAGTTTACGAATGAAAATGTTAATATGTTCACAGAAACTATGTTGCATCATAGTACATTATTAAATATTACTACTTATTACCAAGCGCGAATGTTACAGGGCCGATACTGTGCATGCCCTGCCCTTGACTCATTAGCCTTCACAGCTCACAGCTGACATGCATTACGAAAACTGCGCTAGCAATTTTAGTTATTTATGGCACGCTGTAACAGGCAGTCGCCGGTATTGCATCGCGTTGATACGTTTCGTATTTACGTATTCGCCGTGTGTTTAAATAACTTTATATATATTAATAATTATTAGTTGAGGGAAGAAGTGAATAAAGTGAGGTACCATGCCAAAGGTGAAAATAAATAGACGGAAGTATTTCAAACGTGGTTTGACAGTGATCCCGGGGGGTTTTAGGGACATAGTATTCAAGGAAATGACCTTTTTTGTACTGTGTGTGAACGCATTATAAATTCTTCAGATAAAACTAAAGTAACAAGATATCTGAAAAGCTATGCCTCGTCCAGCGCCGACGACTCCGTATTTTTCTATGAACTTACAGAAGCCTTTGTTGCAAGCAATATACCATTAAACAAACTAGAGAACCCCAAGTTACGTACGTTTTTAGAAAAATATATGGACCGAAAAAATTCCTTATGAAACTACGTTAAGACTTGCATATGTCGATCGGGTTTACAACAATGTAGTGACATCAATATGCGAAGACATTGCGGACAATGTGTTTTTTATTATAGACGAAGCTACCGATGCTTGCGGGCGTTCAGTAGCTAATTTGTGATAAACGTCGCCATTTCACTCCAGAACACTTAGAAAAGTACATAATAATATGTCTTAACCACCGCCAACCTACCATGGGAACCTTGTCTCAACACTAACGCTTGTCGGGTAAGTGTTGCCATTGTTACGTGTTATCTTAATTTTATATATTTTATCCTTGACTTAACCGTACTATTTGGTGAAAATAGCACTATTTTGCTACATAATTTATGTAAACCTATTAATATTTTCATTCGTTAATTGACTACGGTCCTGTTACACTCCTCGCTCGCACGAACTCTAGTAATTAACGAATTTACACTTTATGCAACAACGCAAAGTGAGCTACACTAAGGCCTATATGCAAGTCACCCCATGATCCTCTTCTCGGCCGGCTGACCCGGTGACCTTGACGAGAACTATGGTCTAGAATTCGACGGTTTTTTGCCGCGTGGTTTGATGCGCGGGTAGCGCTTATGAATGTTGTTTTCGGTATTAAGTAGAGTTGCTGTGACTAACTCTTACTTTATTCATACTATAAAATTAAGCGCAAGGCTCCATTTTATGACAAATTAGCTAAAATGATTCGTGGCCTTCCCGACTAAAATGTCTGTAATGGTCTAATACGAGGTGTGTAAATTCAGTAAAAAGACTGGCAAATTAGCGCCCGATCTAGCAACATTGCGGTGACGCGACTTGGAAGGGCGGTAGGTTAACATGTAATGCACCTTCAGTACAAGTTTGAACTTGTTAGCCATTTGTTTGTTCTTTGTGAAACCGGTTCTTTCTAGTGCGTTTTAAAAATGAGTGACATTAATTTTGAGCAACGCTGTGCTATCAGGTTATGCTTCAGACTTGGACATAGCCAACAGATACTTTTGCAAAACTTTAACATGCCTACGGAGACAGTGTTTTTTTAAGAGCCCAGATTTTTTGGTGGTTTAAGGCATTCTCAGAAGGAAGGGAGTCGATTGAAGATGAACCACGCATCTTGTGCATTCAGATTGTCGGTTGACGACAAGAATGATGTGTGTGAATTTGAATCACATTACTGTTCATCAGATCTGCACTAACGAAACGGGGATGAGAAAAATCTGCGCAAAAAAGATTACAAGAAAACGTTTCCAGGAACAAAAGGACATCAGGAGAGAAAGGTGTCATGACTTTTTGGAATCGATTGAAAATTATTCCCATTTTATGGAACATGAAAGAAATGTGAACGAAAAAAGGTCATGCGTGTGAGACCAAACAAGAACAACTGGATGTTGCGTCACGACAATGCACCTTGTCACAGCCATTTCAGTAAACGGAGTTTAGCCAGTAAAAACATTGCTGCGGCTCCTCAGTCTCCTTATCGCCTGACCCGAGTCCTTATGACTTTTTTCTCTTCCCGAGATTGAAAAATCACCTCAAGAGACGTCATTTTGTGACCATAGAAAACATTCAAATGGTTGTAACCGACCAACTGGAGGCTATTTCAGTATATGAGTTCCAGCACTGCTATGAGGAATGGAAGAACCGTCTCCAGCGCTATGTGGCTTCCCAAGGAAGTTATTTTAAAGGAGACAATACTGAATTGTAATTCTATTAAAATAAAAAAAATTGTATCATTACTTAATTTACACACCTCGTATACTCTACGGTTTTATTTTTATAATTCAATCTTCACTGCTAAATATGTTCTAGAGAGAGTCATGAAGTTTTAAACTTCAAAAAGAGCTCAAGAGAGTCATGAATAATATAAAATCAAGTCTTCAAAATAAATACTACGTGACTGTAGATAAAATGACAGATCGGTAATTGAATAAAGTGGTACACTTGTACAATGTTTGGAGTGCGATCACGTCCCCTGTTTCTTTAATATGTCCTAATCAAATTGTACAGACACTACAGACTATATCACAAAGTATAGTAGATGTCGTAGAAAGTGCCCTACAAAACGTAAACATTGCGGCCTACAAAATACTAAAATTGCTATCGATATTCGAACGTTATCGGTGAGATTCAGTAGTTTGACCATTTTAATAACAAAATCAGAGACTTATTTCTAAGGTTTCAGAAAGATCAAAGCTAGAACTAAAGTTACAGCTGTTAATAGCGTGCTACCTCTCAAGGGCAAGTCTCCGCGTGCATCTCTCGATGCAAGTATGTGCAATTTCTTTGAACCACAGACCGTATTATATCGATTTTTTGGAATCCCTTGAATGAAACACATTATTCGTTTTTTATTATGTTATTTTAATTTTATCTTATCTTTAGACTTCAAACTTTACATGCGATTATCTCAGTATTGACTTTTTCGAGAAGTAACGTCGCTGTGAGCAAGATTTCTCGAATACCGTTTCACCGACCGATCTGAAACTGTTTGCAGATTCAATCACTAGGGAACGCTATATACTAACGTCGTTTTATTTTTATTTTTAACTTCAGTTGAGCCATTCAAGAAATCCAATCATGAGACACCGCAAGCGATGGGACAAAAACAGCGTTTCGGGGCGAAGGACATAGATCCTCTAATTGTGAAAAATTTTTCGATTGAAAAAATGTCATAAGTACCTCATAATATGTACAAATCAATAACGTAATTTTTTTTTAAATAAAAGTTTGATGACTTGGTTTAAAAATAAAATGATGAAAACCCCTAACCTTTCTCGGGCCGCAACATATAAGTATAACCCATTAACAGATATTCTATATATTGTTGATGATGTTCAACAGATAATTAGTGTATACTTACATAGATGTTGTGTAGCTATTTGGAAAAAAATGCAAAATGCGTTAAACAAAAACATATTCCAGGATATTCAACAGTGTTACGAATTTAGGATGAACTTAAGAATTCCCATGGTGTCAATGAATTTAAACAATTTTATTCGCATGGACCTCTTACTTCTGTCGATGTAGAAAGGTCATTTTCGATTTATAAGGCTGTCGTACGACCAAACCGAATGAATTTAACTGAACGATCTATTGAACGGATATTAAACGTATTGTACTACTGCAGTTCTTTATAACAACCCTTTAGTGCACCAATAAGGCAATAATCATCGAGTTTGTTAGGGTTAGTTCTTTTTGAGTTTTGTTATTCATTTTTATGCCGACTTCACGGAACCTAAGTGCGGCCCTGGTATGTAAAAAAGGTTCTGCCCCTACAACAAAGTAAATCAATCACATCGAGAAAAAGCAGACAACGAATCACAACGTCAGCGAAACCCGGAATCTATCTTGGCCTGAGTTTTCGGATTCGACTTTGGGCAGCGCCGGGACGACCAAGATGCTGCAGCGTCTCCCCGCGCCTCGTTTGGCCCCTCAGTTGTTCGCGCCGAGAAAATTTAATTTGAGCCTTTATTGAATACACAACCCAGCTTACGACTTTACGCGAGTAATCCGGACATAAAAAACGAGAACGAATCTCGAACAGTAGCGTTGACCGTGGGGGAAATGAAGGTCACGGGCCCTTCTCGGAAATACACTTGTTTGCAAAATAATAGCAGTGCATAGCATTATGGAATTATCTTGCGAATAATACAACTATATACTACCTCTGATCAAATTTGACACGAACTGGTTAAAAGAAAACATTTTTATGTATTTTAACAAATCTTTATTATCGCCTTCAAAGTAGGCTCCTTTTGAGCCAATACAAGCATGCCAACGGTTAATCCAATTTTCCATACACTTGTTATAGGCCTCGGCCGGGATGACCTTTAGTTCCTTCAGAGAATTACTCTTTATGGCTTCAATCGACTCATGGCGCGTTCCCCGGAGCGGATATTTGAGTTTCGGGAAGAGGAAAAAGTCACAGGGAGCCAAATCTGGCGAATACGGTGGTTGAGCGATGACTTTGGTGTTTGGCCAAAAATTCAGTCACAATCAGGCTGGAATGTGACGGCGCAGTATCGTGGTGAAAAATCCATGAATTGTCTGGGCTCAAAGCCGGCCGTTTACGACGAATTGCTTCACGTAGACGCCTCAAAACGGCCAAGTAATATTCCTTATTGACCGTTTGACCCTCTGGAACGAATTCATGGTGAACCACACCACGGTAATCGAATAAAACGATGAGCATCACCTTCATTTTCGACCGACTTTGCCGTGGTTTTTGAATGCTTTATGCCACTCAAATACTTGCGTTCTCGATAGAGTAGACTCCCCAAAAACACGTCTGTAACATTTTCAATGATTCCGTAGCCATAATTACATTGGAAAAGCATGCACATTTCAAGCAAACTTTTCGCGTCGGAAACAAATGGCTGCCAAACACACACTAATTGACATATCCCGCTCAAACTTCACACGAATGTCAACGAAGGTTTTACCAACAACCTATGACAAAAGATGTTACCGATTCGGTTTACGGGCGCGGTTTAAATGAACCAGTCTGGGTCAAATTTGATCAGTAAAGCTTTTGTAAAGTAATGGATAAAATACATCAATACGGATTTTTTTCTGAAAAATCACTCGGACACGTCGAAAAACGGGTAAAAAGTTATGACATCATTGACACTTTTTTTTATGAAAACCCTTATTTTTTTGACGGGGCTAGAGAGCACCGTTAACGTTTTCGTAACGTAAATATAATTATTGGAACACTGATATTTACGTTACTGTACGTGAAAACAAGGAATATACAAGAAAATCGATTTTGAATGTTAAAAACCAAATTTACTAGAACTGAAAGAAAATTAATAAACATGACAAATTTCAATATTCGAACTACGCACCATGAGCGCATGCAAGATGCCCAAGGAAATGCTATTGAACAATATCAATTCAAGTTAAAAAAAAATAAGTCTCAAATATGGCGAATGCGCTAGGCCCTGATTACAAGTTCTAATATCGGAAAAAAGATTTCATACTAAATGAAGTACAAAATCGATAAATTCGAAACCCCGATGCATATAATACTTGTTAAAAAGTAGTAAAGATTAAAAGTAAAGATTTTCCTGAGTCTTCAGTCAAATTCAGTTTTTAGTTTCTTTTAATTTCGATTTTCTCATTAAATATCGATGACGTCATAACCTTTTGGCAAGTGGCCAACAAGAATTCAATGGCATCAAATTAATGATCATTTTAATGACATTTTAAATTGTAAATGTCATTAAAACAGGTAAACTTGTTTTTTCTAAACAAGGGCGGTACTAATTGGAAATTTATATTTATGAACTTAATATTTTTCACAATTATCTGGTTTATTTGACAATTTATTTAAAAAAAAGCCAAAAAAATTATTTTAATGAAAGATTATAATCCGAAGCATATTAGTAAATTAGCAAAGCAAACAATAAAAAAAGCAAACAAAACTTCACAACACATGTGAAGAGAAAATTAATGCTAAATAACGTAATAATTTTATTCCTACATACCATAAGTATCATCGCCAAAGCCGACATCGGTTAATTATGAAAAAGGACAAATGCTACACTTCTCTTTCAAACAACAAGCACAGGTGGTGAGAGGGCTGGTCTTATTCCCTTACTACCTTCGATGCGTGATGTGTTACTTCTTCTGTCTTCTCACTTCTGTTTGTCCTTTTTCATAACTGGCCGATGTCGACTTTACACACACGGTATATCAATTTACAAAAGTATATGCGTTTTATGTTCAGTTTACCATTAACGACTCATTTCAAAAATAATTGCGACATATTCAATTTATAGATTGCGTTTTATTGGTGTAGTTGAATGGATGATATCTTTTCTTTTCAGTTACTTACTTTCATATGTATTTAATATTAACTTTTTCCACGGTACATAATAGCATGTACCAGTCTAGTAAACGTAAAATTGTTCCTCCTTTTGCTATTATTTTGAATCCTAACGTGAAGTTTTAGAAAATTAAATTAGGTGTGCATTTGATGTCAGATTGAGAGTGACCAAACTGTAGAGACAATTGGTAGTATCTCGGCCACAAGAGTGAAAAAACGATAACGAAGGAATAAGATAAGTTACGTTGAGTGAAGTTTAGGTGAATTTTCCATCCTCTGAGATTTAAGGAAAAAAAAAGAAGGGCCACTCGTGACTATGCCTTGTAATTTTTTAATTTACATTCGCTTATTAGAGACTATACTGGTCTCTTTGTGTCGCCGATGGCGAAGAAAATGGCCAAATGAAAAAAAGAATTGACTAATTATAAGAGAACAGCAATTGACTAATTATAATCCATCATATTAGACAAGTATCATGCTGATTTATATGAATCGTCATAAAATGATATATTTTGATGATTTTCATTAATGAACGGACAAATTCTTTTGAACGTGGACAATCATTCATATGCAGACGGCCATCTCTTCGATTAAACTAAGAAGAATATAATTTTTTTCTTACCACACCATTTTTTACACTGTCCTCTGTAGGTGTAAAAACTGTGCGAAATTTGTGAAAATAATGTGCATGGTGTGTCGTCCTCCATCAACATGAACAGTAGATGTGGAACGATTACACTAGTTTACAAGATTTTTGTTCATGAAATGAAACATGTTTTTTTTTTATTTTATTTAAATTTATTTTATATTATTTAAAACAAAAAATGTTCGCTTTTTTTTGTAAATATTTGTATCCGTATCTCTCATAACAGACCAACAACAGTCTACTAACATGTTCTGGTCCCAAAACCTTTGATAATTATTTTCAAATACTTTCAGATCTTGGTGAAACCGTTCGCCTTGCTCATCACTCATACTTCCAAGGTTTTCCGGAAAAATGCACAGATGGGAATGCAAAAAATGAATTTTGAGAGACATATTCACACCCATCCGTTCGTAATTCTGCAATAAGTTTGCAACGTTCTCTTCATAATTCTCATTTTTCTATTACCTAAAAAATCTCGAACAAGGAATTCCAGGCAGCCTTTTCAACGTCCGTCAAATAACTCTCAAATCTTTTATCATATCAGGAAAATTTTTCCTGATTTGAGGACCCACAAATATTCCTTCTTTTAGTTTAGACTCGAAAGGATTCTTAAAGACACTAGATATGTAAGTATAGAAACGCCGGCTTGATCTTATCCAAAGCTTTGACAACATTTTTCATTAAGCTTAACTTAATGTGCAGCGGTGTAATATATATATATATTTTTGGGTCAACCAATCATGTATATTTAATGTTCATTTTACCTGGAACATATTCATTTCGTACAGGCCAAAATTCTTCTGGGTTGTATGCTTGTTTCATTTCTTCTAAAAGTCCGTTAATATCATGACAATAACAAAATTCATTTTCATTTTTAAAAAAAATAGCATAGGACAAAAATAATAGCATAGCGGTAAAGACTCTGTGTCATGATCAAGCAACTTCCACTGTTGCAACCTTGAGGCAAGTAATTCAGCTTTAGACTTCAAATCTCTTACTAAAGATCGTTGAGTTCAGACTGGGTTATCAAAAGTGGAAGGTCCTCATCGCTGACAAAGTTATCCGAGCTGGACTGCTCGCTGTCACTACTCTGGTGCAGTGGAATACTGCTCGATGTATCACTTCTGCCGGATGGTTTGGGAACTGGCAAATCCTCTGAATGATGCACCGGCTTAGACACTGATGGGACGGATTTATTTTCATTTTTCGAGTTGAAACCAAAAATTTTAGTTAAACAAAAGTAACAGTTGATTGCGTGGTTAGTTGGCTCTCTCCAGATCATTGGTTTGCCAAAGTTCTAAGATCTATTTTTACCTGAATACCAGTAGTTGAGGACCAGTCTGCAGTTTGCGCAAACCACACGAGGAGCCCACTATTTATTTTGATGTGACACCGGAAATTCAAAATATTGTAAATAGGCGTTTTGCAGTGAGTTTGTTATAGGATAACTTCGATTTAACTGAACAAATTTGCCACAAACGTAGCAAAACTGTTCGGATTAATTTTGCATACTCTAGAAACGACATTTTAAATAAATCTACCGTATTTCCTTTACTCCATTGTTTACGGAATCGAACAAAAAAATCAATAAAACTATTTCGGGTAACACGAAAAACAAAAAAAAAACAGTTTAATAATTACCTTACGTATCATACGTAA
>JAPWTK010001153.1:0-81096 GCA_029963805.1 Aromia moschata
AAGCAGTGTAAATCGATATTTACACTGCTTAAGCGCGTATAAGTCTCTTTTTACTGAGTTATGGGGTTTTAGAATCATAAATTTATTGGGTTTTTGAGATTATGGGGTCAAGGTTATGGAGTTTTGAGACTGTATGGTTATGGAATTGATGAAATACATGATTATTGGATTTCGTTTGCCTTTTTTATCAAAGTATATAATTTTTTGTGTTACTGCTCTTTCTATACTAAGGTTATGGGATTTTTGAGGTTATGAGGTTTTAGGATCACGCGGTTTTGAGGTTAAGTGGTACTGGGATTGAAGGGCAAATCCGTTTCAAACATATCGATTTACACTGCTTAAGCGCGTATAGGTATCTGAGTTATGGGGTTTTAGAATCATAAGTTATTGAGTTTTTGAGGTTATGGAGCCTAAGGTCATGGAGTTTTGAGATTATACGGTTATGAAATATATGATTATGGGATTTCATATATTTCATAGTTTAGGTTTTTATCAAATTGCTTGTTTATATTAGTTATATCAAATTGTTTTTAGCTTGAATTTCATGGTTTTAGGCCTGTTTTTTTGAGGTTTGGAAAAGAACTGGACCTGATGGAACAATTTGGACTTGGATTCGGTTTCAGCTACCCAAAAAACATATAGTATATATAGTCAGAGCCCTGATAACGAAATTTTTTTTGTGGAGCTGTATGATCATAGAGTTGTATAGTAGTATTTAATTATCATAGCGTTGTAGCACAGTTTCCGGACCCTATGTAATGTAAATTATTTTGTTTCAGTTAATGTTGCCAGAAAAACGCCTGGACCGCCTATCGACTTTACAGTAGCTTCATACGTAGACGAGGAGCCTTGGGGCGAATTCATTAATTTTCAAGAATACAACTGTGGACCACACTTACTTAGAAGTCAATTGAACTCTATAGAGCTAGCTGTGAATTGGACCTTTAGCGACAATAGAGAATATATAAATTCGAATGTAACTTTTATGTAAGTATATTTTCTATTTTATTAGGCATATCTTTTGTTTAGAAAAAATAGTTATTTATGCAACAAGTGTATGAAGTGATCCTTTTTCGAAGAGTGGTAATTTGGTCACAATGTAACAATCGTGTGACGATTACACGAGTAAAAAAATGATTTCGAAACGAAACGAAAAACTCAAAATAGAACTGCGTAAAAAATTTGTAGGCACTAGTGCCTAAAGTACTTTAGGTTTTTTTTTTGCATAAAAATTCAGGCGTAGAAAAAATATGGTGTGCAATTTAGGTGTAAAAGTCCATTGAATGACTTTAAAAAATAATCTGCAATTTAATATTTTTCCTGAAAATATGTTTAGAAAACTAAATTCAAACTCACCTTTGTGATTAGGCAATAATATGGCATAAATGTCAAACAACTATGATATATAAAATATGTAAATTAATTAGGAAACGGCATCATTCATAGCTGACATAACCGACAAGTATGAACTGTCCACGTGCGTCCCAAAGCGTGAATTTCAATAATGACATATCTCACGGAGTTATAATTATTTTATTTTATGACACACTCATTAAAACATACTGAATCTATATATGTCACTACCAATACATGATGAAATCAAAAGAAATTAAGTGTAATATATACTTTAGTTGTCTATTTTTGTAAAGTGTTCAATCCTTGTACAGTGTCCGCCATAAAGTTGAAACCATATTAGCCTAGGAAAGATAGCCAAAGTAGGTCCAATTTTTCAAAAAATTCCTCAAGCGTTAAAAAAAAAACTTGGTAATTAGGTAAAAAAATTTGAGTGCACTAGTTTTGGATCAAATCGGTTTGTAGGACATAACCAAAAAAATTCATAAGCGTGTGAAAAACCGTTTTTTTTTTTTCACCTTTTAAGTACCAAAAAAAATATATTTCAGAAAAACAAAAAATAGCACGTTATAGAGCTTAAAAGGACGAAGAAAATCAGTTTTTTAAAATTACACACTCTTCAACTTCACAACTTTTTGCAAAAAAAAAATAAAAACCTTCGAAAATTGCCCTTTTTTACTATCTAATTACTCGGCCTACGAACGTCGTAGGGACTTCTGCGAGTGACCAAATTGTGTCTCTTTTTGGCGGCTACTTACAGTAAAAATTATAAATATTCCTACAAAACCGATTTGATCCAAAACTAGTGCACTCAAATTGCACTATTTTTTACTTAATTACCAATTTTTTTTAACGCTTGAGGAATTCCTTCTTGAGGAATCTTTCTTAAGCTATATGGGATTTTTTAATTATTGAGTTTGATAGAAACTTTTGTGACAATCACTTCCAAAATAATCTTAAAATGCACCAATTCAAAGTTGACAGATAACATCTGGCAACTGTAAAATATGTGATTAAAAAAAAATCTTTAGAAAATGCCCTAAATTGTTAATATTTCAAAAAAATGTCACTAAGAAATTATGTTACTAATGACATTTTACGCCTGTATGCCGATTTTGAGCGAAACATTGTGATATCCAAAAATTTTAAATTTTCGTTTATTAAATATATTAAGTTTTTGACTCTCTTCCGTAATTAACTGATCTGAAAACATTTAAAACGCTCAAATCAGTATAAAGTCTGTCATTGCGACTACGAATATTATTAGTACAGTATACTTTGCAATGGCAGACTTTATTCTGCTTTGAAGCGTTTTAAATGTTTTCGGATCAGTTAGTTACTGGAGTGAATCAACAACTTCGAAAATATAAAATTTTTTTGCATATCAAAATGTTTCGCTCAAAGTCGGCACATAGACGTAAAATGTCATTAGGACCATGATTTCTGAGTGACATTTTTCGAAATATTGACCATTTAGGCCATTTTCTAAAGATTTTTTTTGTGAAATCGCAATTGACAGTGGCCAGATGTTAGCTGTCAACTTTGAATTGGTGCATTTTAAGTTAATTCGGAAGTAGAAGTGATTGTCAAGTTTTTCTCAAACTCTAATATTAAAAAAAGTCCCATTTGGGGATTAAATTTAAGTGTTTAGTGACAAAGGGTGCTATTTGAAAAAAAAAATAGTTGGAGGTGGCTTCTTAAGGGCTGCATCACACAAAATGGATTTTAAGCTGTAATCAGACGTTTCTTTTTTTCGTGTCTTTTAAAAGACACACAAAACATCTAAATAGAAGAAGGGCAATCTCCATAGATAAGGAGGGAAACACGCATCGGGGCCTCCATATGTACCGGTGGCCAGTTTTTCATAATGCGCATGCGCGACGCTAAATCGAAATGCGTAGCCGTGCATTGGCATCGCCAACTTCATTTTACAATTCAATTTTTCATACAGCAAACTCGTTGTTGCTGCATAAAAAATTGATTTGTAACCGTACCCCACTTTATGATTTTATCATTCAATGTGGAATAAATAAAAATAATTTGTTTGAAATTCTTTATTTCTACAATTATAAACATCTAAAACAATACAGTATCAAAACATATTGACATTGTAAACAGAAATTATTTGAAAACAAAAAAAGTCAAAGGAGATTAAAATAAGAAAATTTTCACATCGAGATTAGGTTGTATTTAACTTGGACATACCTGCTGGACATCGTGAACATACTTCCTACTGATGAAGTAGAACGCTTGTTGTTGCATGGCTCTATACAATGAAGAACACTCTAAAAACATAATATTTCATTAGGTACAATTTTAAGGTTCAAACGCTAAGAAACTTCTAATATGTACACATGATCATTTACAAGACTATTTCATATTAAGAGTAAACTAGAAGGAACTTTGCTAAACCTAACAATTAATTAAATTACACGTATCTTTTCATTCTTTTCATGCACATCTTATTATGTTCTTGTAATACTAATTATATTTAATAGGTTAGATAAGTAATTTAGCACAATATTTACTTACCAATAAGTAGAATAATTTATATTATATCCTTAAATGCCAATCAGAAAAGAAATAATAGTTTTATAACGAAATAATGCACAAAACAATTTGATGCGAATCAAAATTTTCCATTAGGGACGCTTCCTAAAACAACAACAATCAAGTTTTAAATTAAAATCCCGCGTTTTTATTGGGTATGGCTCGCCTAGGCAAACAGACCTATGGGATTGCTGCCACCGATACAACGCGGCCATTTCGTTATTTATAATTTTCCCCAGATTTGGGGAATTTTAGAAAATATGCTAACTTCAGTTAATTATTTAATTTCGGAAAATTATTATTATTGATATTATTATTATCCAAAATGTCTAGTTTGACTTGCTTTACTTTCTTTAATGCATATAAGGGTTTCGCTATATCTAACATAGCGAAATATCGCATCAGCTCGTTGCTGAAACTATTACGACTTAAGGTGCATCTGGCAACATCGTACTTGTAGCGTGTTGCGAGGTCGTGAATGCTAGTTTCACCCCGTGAAAAGACAGGTACTTCGCCTATTAAGCATTTGTGTCCGCAGGGTTGTCTGCAATTCGCATACTAAACAGTATGTTAGTTAGTAAAAATATTTTCTGTTGTTTTTTACATAAACTGAGTATAAAATTCACTTTAAAACTGACATTAAGAGTGACTGATTTAGTCCACAGCCATTTTTTGAGTTTTAATAAAGGTGTACAAATAAGTTTCCGCCGTTTGACAAAAGTTAAAATATGGTTAAAATTGTCAGATGTAAAGGTCATTGTCATAAGGTTGGACATCAGGCAACAACATTACCTTAAAATATCCGTGATTTTTTACCAGCATAATATATTCTTTTGTGTGAGAAAATGTCGAGTTTTGGAGCCTAATAAGAGTTATTTGCCGGAACTTTTGATTTACTTCTTCAGTTTGAAGAAATCTGCAGCTGAGGCGTATCGATTGGTTGTAGAAGCATATGGTGAGGCTGCCTTAAGTGGGAGAAGTTGTCGTGAGTGGTTTCAAAGGTTTAAGAACGGTGAATTTGACATCGAAGGCAAAGAACGTAGCGGAAGGCCGAAAGTGTACGAAGACGCGGAATTGGAAGCATTATTGGCTCAAACCGAACGAAACCATTACTGGAGCTGTGTACCGAACATAATTGATGCGATTGAGTCGATCACTCAAAGGAAAAGCGTGCCCACTACTACTCCAGACACGACAAAGTTATTATCCTGCATGATAATGCTCGTCCACATGTTGCGGCGCCGGTCAAAACCTGTTTGGAAACACTCAATTGGGAAGTTTTACCCCACCCGCCTTATTCACCAGACATTGCTCCTTCTGATTTCCACTTGTTTCGATCGATGGCGCATGACCTGTGTGAGCTACACTTCACATTATATGAAGATACCTAAAATTGAAATCCTCGATTCGTGGATAGCCTCACTTCCGACGCGGTATCCATATGCTACCAGAAAAATGAGAAAAAGTAGTGGCAAGCGATGGACAATACTTCGATTAAAACATTAGGTACCGTCCTTTCACAATAAAATCCCATTTTTTTATTAAAAACGGCGGAAACTTATTTGTACACCTTTATATTTTTAATTAGGTGTCCGACGAAATCAGGGTTAAAATATAGTTTTTCCTAGACATCCTCTCAAATGAAGTTTTTTCAAAACTGCAAAATTATATTTGTTTATAAATTTAATAAAATAAATCACTGATCTAATTTTAAAATTTTTATTAGTATTGATGTTAACTAAACAACTCGAACCTTTTACCCTGCGATAAAAAGGTTTTTTCAGGAGAGGTAAACCGCGAATAAAGTCTGATTTAAAAGGATCAGGAAGCCTCGAAGAACTCACATGAAGTCTTGGAGGAATTCTGGGGAAATCTTAATAAAATCTCGATGTCTTGGAGAAATATTTACACTTCATACAACTATGGCTTTCATTAATTCTGTATTCCAAACTGACATTTGCGCTGTTAAAAGAGTGTCTCAATTCTCTGATCTCAAGCTCAGAGCTTTAATTCTTGTACTGACGGAATTTCCCGTTTGACGAGGCACTGCACCGACAAGGAATCAAACCCATTCAGAATATGATTCTCATCGCTACTTGGTCGGCTGAGGCGTTTGCGTAAAATAAATGATTCACTGAATACTTATTGCATGTTAAACTAACACGTTTAACACAAATAGTCACTAATATTACCTAGTTGCCTAGAGCGTTTACAAATAACGTCTACCAAGCCAACGCTTTCAGTAGACCGCCTGCAGTTTCAGTTAATCGCTGTTGTTCGTACTTTAGTTCGGACAAAAAAAACAGGTCAGATATCGGATCGCCCCTAGTTACTAATAAATAAAAGATGACGGTAAACCTTTTAAATGCTAATCTTGAATAAATCCATTTTAAATCTCGTTTATCATGTTCGCAGACATCCATTGCTTCGCAAATTAAAATTTTCAGCTGGTTTTATTCAGGATGACGTACATTGAAAAACAATATTTGTTTTAGGTTTAATTACGCATTAGAGAAGACCCCGTTCCTAAGCCGATCAGTACACCGTTCCAATATCGCAAGGTAAGATATTTTAACCAAAATTTAATAACACATAAGAGGTGTGTAAATTAAGTAATGATATTGGCAATGTAGCGTCCGACCCTAGCAACACAGCGGAGACGGGACTCGTAGGGCGGTAGGTTAACATGTAGTGCACTTTCAGTACAAATTTGAACTTGTTAGAGTTATCTGTTTGTATTTTGCGACTGTATTCGTAAACCGTTTTTTTTCTAGTGCGTCTTAAAATGAGTGACATTAATTTTGAGCAACGGTGTACTATCAGGTTTTGCTTCAGACTTGGTCACAGCGCAATGGATACTTTTGCAAAGCTTCAACAGGTCTACGGAGTGTTTTTTCAAAAGCCCAGGTTTTCCGATGGTTTAAGGCATTCTAAGAAAGAAAACAGTCGTCGATTGAAGATGAACCACTCAGCGGAAGGCCTTCATCTTCAAGAACTGATGCAAATGTCGATATAATACGGGATCTTGTGTATTCAAATCATCGATTGACGACAAGAATAATCGGGGAAGAGTTAAACTGTTCATCAAATTTTGTCTAACGAATTGGGGATGAGAAAAATCTGCGCAAAAATGGTTCCAAAAAACCTTTCTCAGGAACAAAAGGACATCAGGAGAGAAAAGGTGTCTTGACTTTTTTAGAATCGATTGAAAATGATCAAGTCAAGTTGAAGCAAGAATGAGCAAGTCGAAGATCAAATGCATGTTGATTTGCTTTTTTGATAGTAATGGAATTGTCCATAAAGAGTTTGTGCCTCCAAGCCAAACAGTAAATCAACACTTTTACAGTTTTTTTTTACAACAGAATTGTAATTCTATTCGAATAAAAAAAATTTAATATCAGTCTCATTACTTAATTTACACACCTCGTAGATTTGAAGGGAGCGGTCGACCTACACGGCTCTTTTTATAACAGTGAAAGATGCCGCCCACTCTACCCGTCTAATTCGATTTTGAACGAAGAGAAACTTCTTGAAGGGGTTAGAGTGTGTCACCTCCCAATATAATTGAATATAAACAACACGTGACCAGGAGCTTAACGTTCCGTACATATTAATCGGATCAACACAGAGAAAACTTAATTGAAGGGTGGAAAAGCTAGGTGACTTACTTAATTACTTTCACATCCCCCGTAGTAGAGTTAAAGTAGAGTGTTCATGAACATTTTTGATTTTTTTTTCAAAATGCGTTTCAGAACATTTTAGGAGTCAGTCGAGAAGTCAGTCATTCAGAACAGTCGAGATTTTAAGCTTAAGCAAAAAAAAAAAGATCTTTCTCTATTTGTCTGTTGATATATCGGTCGGTCTGTCTGTTAATTTTTTTTGTGTACACGATAACTTCGGAACGCGTTAATATATCAACTCCAAATTTGGAACACTTATGTACCATGATGAGGTCTCGCGCTGTTTGGATTTTGAACTTAAATAATTAGGGTGTTGAGGGATAAATGGAAGTCATAGGGGAAAGGGTTCGGTTGTGGGCACCCTTTTGTTTTTGATTCATAACTTTTGATCAAGTGCATATTATTCGGACATATGGGTATCTATGGAAAGCTAGAGACCTTAGCTAACTACTAAGTAAGGAACTAAACCGATTCCGTCAAACAGAATTTTTTTTAAATTTTGTAAAGTGGTCATTTTTGTCCACTGTCTAATTACTAAAATTTATGTTAAAAATAGCTTCGTTTTTGCTTTCAACCCCCCACCCTATTAAACTGAAAACCTTTATATTTACAGACTAAATTTTTGAAGAACTGTACTCTCAGTATTTTAAAACCTGTAAGTATATAAGTACGTTTTTCTTCTAATTCAGTCTCTACTCAATCTGTACTCTTAACAAAACAAGAATGAATGAACGTACATCATAGCTTCTATTACACAAACGTATTTTTTGCCGTGAAATTCTTACCTATCGAATTATGCGTGGGTGTAAAATATGAGAAGAATCGCTTGGGCCTACGCAATGCATTAGTGATGAAAATATAACCTGACACCGTCTTTCTAGAGTATATTTTATCCCTGATATTTAATAGCAGAAAATGTCACGTTATTAAGTTAAGACACTAGACCACTATAAAAAAATCACATCCACAGGGTGTCCTATATGTATGAGGCAACATACAAGTTGAATTTTTTTACAGACGTCAAATTATAGTAGAAAAAAGAAAAATTAGTAGAAGTAGACACATGAAAGTTTTGAAATTTTTAAAAAATAAACTGCTCGTCAAAATTAGTGTGACACTTTTTAGATTAGCGCCATTTGTGTTCTATCCGAGTTAGAGACTTGCAGTTTTTAATTTTCGGTAGCCTATTGAGTTGGTTTTAATTCTCCGAAGACACTATGCTGTGACATTAACGATTCGGCGTCCACACTCCAAAAAGCAACTCCATATCGAAATTTAAATTCGCAAAATTTTAACGCAATTTCAGAGACCTACAGGATCGACTAATAAGGACGCTGTCGCGTAAAAACTCCATCCCGGCACACATTAACACCTCCTCGATAAGTTCGGTATATTTTGATCGCTATCCCATCTCTTCAACTCATTTCCAGATCCCCTTAAACCACCCCTTTGTATTTACGTAGGGTTTTGCATGATTTGACCTCTGTTGGACGAATCCATTGATCCTAATGCTGCCTAATAAATTGGTGTGGAGCGCCACCACTCACTTTCACCCTTTGACAACTAAAGCACCCCTCTAGGCCGCATTCACACCGTCCGCCCACTCACCCCCTCTGGTTCCGTCCCTGTAGAAGGCTGTGTGGGATGTCGTTTTGTCTCGAATTCATGTCATGTCATTACTTGAAGGCTCTCAAAGTTGGTGAAACACACTGCGGACGGTCGATTAAGCGCAACATGTCCCAACTCCAACCCACCCCCTAAAAGTTCGCCACGCCAAGGGGTTGTAAGCAGGTCTTGATGCGTGGGATGACTCAAAAAGCTTTCCTTTGAGAGCCTTCAAGGCTCTCGAAGTTGGCGAAACACACTTCGGACGGCAGATTGAGCGCCAAAAGTGATATTCCAACTCCAACTCAACCCCTGATTTTTGCCGAAATTGGCCGCCCTAATGGGATTGTACGCAGGCCTTGATGCGTGGGGTGACTCGATTCAAGAACTGTTTTTAGCACACCCCGAGTCGTCCGTCTCTTTCAAATCTTCTTTTGCGTCTCATCACTTTTTGACATTCTATGTCTTTATTGTGGGACTATGGGCATCATGCGTCACGTCACGCACCCCCCCACCCGGCCTGGGCCTGGATGAGAGCTATCCCTCATTTAAACCTTCATCTCAGCCCTCATTTAACTCTCATATAATTTCTCATTCGTTCCCTCATTCCAGCCCTCATACAATTCTCCTCATTTTGGACTTAGTCTCTGGGCCCCTCGATCTGCGTCACGCTACGCTTGGTAAAGATGGTTTGCCTAACCTGAAGGGGCAAAAAACTCTATCGAGCATCATGTATGTGACGCATGACGTCATGGGTCTTGATGGTTTGCCTAACCTTGACATTCTATGTCATCAGCCGTTCAATACTAACGGAGCGACCCTCGAAAACTCGTTAAATGTGTGCAAACCATATATCTAATACTCCTATATTGCTGGTTCCCGTAAGTAGAGGTGTCACGGGGTAAGTGAGACAGCAAATGACTATTTGACCTGTTGTGCGCAAGCGTCACGAGTAATTAGCTGTGTGTGACTGAATATTCAATTCTAGGGCATGCGCGTAAGACTCGAAGTACATAGTTACGAGAGAGAGACAGACGCATATATGTCTGCACCGTGGTGATTTCGCCAATCTCCAGACCCTTCTAGCAATATAGGAGTATTACTAGTATTAGATATATGGGTGCAAACACGGTTATTTCGAGCGCAAATACGTACAGACGATGAATTATGTTCGAGGAAAATGTTCGGCGGCGCGCTGACAGCCGAGCGAGGTATTGTGGCGGGGGAGCGAGGGGAAGCGTCGGCAGCGACCAGCAAATTTCGCGCGGTGTTCAGAGGCGTTTTACACCAATTTAATGGCAGTTAAATGAAACAAAGTAAATGGACGAATTGTAGTTTACACCCTGTAGATTCCGAATCCGTCGAGAGAATGTTATTTAATCTATCGCTCGACGTGTTATGGAATATTCAAAATACGATGTAAAAAATTGTATTCGACTATTGTGAAAAAAACTATTCATCGGACATAATCCAGTTTTTGCACGCTAATTCTTCGTGATATTACCTACATTTTCCCACAAGATTGACTCTTCTAATGCAAAAATACTCGAATTACGAATTTATTAAGAAAAGGTGATTTTTTGCGTTTTTTCCGAGTTTTCTCAGCGAAAAATGTACCGATTGACTTGATTTTTTTTTCATTTTAAAGGTTTTTGAATTCTCTACAACTTTCCTATTGGATGCGATGTGATTGCTTCAATAGCTTTTCTTCTATAAGCAAAAAACTGAAAAAACTCAATTTGTTTTCACTAATTTGTTATTAAAAAAAAAGTGCAACTATTTCCTAGTCCAATTCATATACGTTTTCATCTAAGGACTGAACTTAAAAGTACTCCGTAGTCGGATTACAGGTATCAATCGTGTCATAAACTCAACCCTTTTCGAGCTCTATTTACTGGCGTATATATGTTCGTTTCCCAGTAAAGGTTCTGATACGGCCTTTTTGTATCACCCGGTACAAGAGAGAAAAATCGGGAGCTATATAAGAAAACACGGGGATCACAGAAGGCGGTCATTCAACTGATCCACGTCCATCAGTCGATTGATTCGGTTACCGCCGAGTGTCTGATACATCAAGGGATAATTCCAAAACCGAAGTAGATACAAGAGCCAATTCCCAATAGGGGCTCTATCCGTTTCCGGAACTAATTTTAATCGTTTTTCTGGAACAGTTAATAAAAGGAAAAGTTTATGCCTGTCCGAAAGACGTTGATTGAATACCTCATCGATGTAAGAACAGAAAAGTTACCGCCTAACAAAAGCTCTCGTATACAAAATATAAATTGTGTGTATTTACAACACATGATGTTTTCTTTACAAAACAATACAGGGCGATTCATTGAAACCATTCATTAAAAGCTTGAGGGCTCGTAAGAGTTATTAATTTTTGAAAATTTGGCCTTTGGCTAACTGGCCTATGATGAATTTGATGAAAATATTTTCAAGATGGCCGCACTTCTGGTTATACCGGATGTCAGCATCAACTTCCTTATTTTAAATGGAATTGTGCCTTTTTATTGCATATTTCGATTCTATACATTTTTTTAGGCCGATTTTCATTAGAGTGCCCTATATCTATACGAGCTAGGGCTACAACTACATGTTCGGACAAACGCATTTTTTCTAAAAAATTATTCACTGCCATGTATAAATTTACAGCCACGCTTTAAAAACCTAAAATATATATGATTACATACATTTGCAAGATAATATTATGCTGAAAATGATTATTACCTTGGATTTGTTATGAATTTATGGCCAAAAATATAAAAATCTGCTAAAATTGCTGACAACTAAATGTTCGGAAAATCGAGAAACCTATCCTAAAAATTAAATAAAAATTTGTTGTTGCCGCGGTAACCATTAACCAGTAATCCGCGAAATTGCTGAAGAATTGTGCTTTGCAAAGTCTACTGTTGAGGACATATTAAAGCATTACCGTGAGACTGGAAATTTGGATGTAAAAGGTAAAAGTCCCGGAAAACCCAGACTTGTTACTGAAAGGAGCCAAAGGTTGAAACAGGAGAAAGGCTATCCCGCGAATGTTGCAGAAAATACATTCGTCAGTCTGGGCTTAGTCTTTATAAGACATTTTACTATCTTATTTTTCAATTTTTTAATTTTTAAATTTTAGTAAATAATCGTAGGCTAAAGAAAAGCCTTTATTAACTGAGGCACAAAAAAAATCGACTGAATTGTTCCAAATCGAAAGTATCGTGGACTATAGAAGACTGGTCAAAAGTAATTTTCAGTGACGAGTTCAAATTTGATGTCTGCGTAGGCGATCATAGAAAAAGAGTAATAAGAACAAAAGTGAAGCCTTTCATAAGGACTGCCTTAAACGAACCGTAAAATTCCCCAAGGGTGTCATGATTTGGGGATGTATGTGCGCTAAAGGTTTGGGAGAGTATGAGGTCATAGAGGATACCGTCAACGCTGACAAATATGTATATACAAACACTTACGAATAGCTTATTACCGACTGTTCAGGATATATACCCAGACAATAATTTCATATTTCAACGAGACGGCGCAGCTTCCCATACTGCAAAAAAAGACGAAAAAAGTGGTTCGGGGAACGGCATAAGTCCTATCATGGTCATCAAACAGCCCCGACTTAAATGTCATTGAAACACTGTGGCATAAGATAGAAAGAGTTTTGAGAGATGATCCTGAAGGAAAGGTCCTCTACTTTGAAGGAAAGAATCGGCGAAATTTGGGACACCTTTTCACCAGAACTCTGTCGAGGCTTGGTTGGTTGAAACAATGCCTGCAAAAAATTGGGCCGTAATTAAGGCAAAAGGTGACGTAACGCCTTATTAGTACTTAAAATATTTAGTTTCCGGTTATTTTGTTACATTTTATTTGTTTTGTTAAGTTGTGACATTGTTAATTTGGCTTTTTGAATACATTAATCAAAATACACTTTTAAATTATTTAAGTTCTCATGTACTGTCAGCTGCATTAGCCAATTTTTGCTTCATTAAACATAAAAAAAAATCTTATTCATTATAAGAGAAAACATGTTTACTTAAAACTACCGTTTCCGAGTTATTTCGAGAGATACACGGGGTGGGCCAAAAGTCCCGGTACGGCAGAATAACTCGGCGGGAGTGCATTTTAGGGAAAAATCTTGAATACAAAAGTTTATGATTTTTTTTCAGGCTATTTAATGGTCTTGGATTTGTCTTTGACCATGACCTTAATGGTTATTTAAAGGTCAAACCATTTTTTTTTTAAATGGGACTCCATACTTTTAACTCCAGAAATAGAGAGAGCGGAAAATTTTACATTCGGATATGGCTTTGAGTTACCTCCTCCGTTTGACCTCGACGATCCCCACAAGGTCAAACTGCGAAAATCCGCTACATCAGACAGAGATAGCTTGAAAATTTCTTGTGATCGTACATATAAAGATCTTTTCGTTCCAATTTCACTAGTTTTATTTGGTGTTGCCCATGTACTCAGTTATTACCCAGCTGGGAAGGCAAGGAAGGGTGATGTGTGCACCCAGCCAATTATGGCGAAGTGAGTTTCTAACTGTTTCATCTCCGAGGTCAAACAGAGGAGGTAACTCATGGCCATATCTGAACCTAAAATTTTCCGCTCTCGCTATTTCCGGCGTCAAAAGTATGGAGTTCCATTTGAAAATATTGGTTGACCTTTAAATAACCTTTCAGGTCATGGTCAAGGTCAAATCCAAGGTCACTGTTAAATAGCCAGGAAAAAATCATAAAACTTTGTATTTACCATTTTTCCCTAAAATTCCCTTAAAACATTAACCCCTTTTCCTTCTGAGAATGTCTTAAACCACCGAAAAACCTGGGCTCTTGAAAAAACACTCCGTCGGCGTGTTGAAGTTTTGCAAAAGTATCCGTCGCGCTGTGTCCAAGTCTGAAACAAAACCTGATAGTACACCGTTGCACAAAATTAATGTTACTCATTTTTAAAACGCAGTAGAAAAAACGGTTTATGAAAACAGCCACAAAGAAGAAACAAATGACTCTAACAAGTTCAAACTTGTACTGGAGGTGCATTACATGTTAACCTACCGCCCTCCACGTCCCGTCCCCGCAGTGTTGCTAGATCTGGCGCTATGTTGCCAGTCCCATTACTTAATTTACACACCTCGTCGATAATGTTTTCACAACAAAGTATACAACTTAACTTTTGCCGCTTTAAAGAAAAATTTTATCGTCGGAAATTTTCACCACAGCAAAGTACAAACATTTTTAATTGTACGGCAATTACTTTTTTAATTTAATTGTACAACAAACTTTTTTAATTGTGCGAAAACGGATTTTGACGATATTTATAGTCTTTTGAACGAGCAAAATGAAATAATCCCTAGTACGACTTTATTATTATACGAGGTGTCCCAGTATTAAGGGGCCACAGCGAAATTACAGATTCTCTGTGTAAACATATTACTATTTAACCAAATTTACTGTAGTCCAAAAGTTATTGGTAACCAAGATACAGAGTGTGAAATTTATAATTTTACTTTCGATTTGCGTAAAAAGCTTCTTTAAAAAAGACATGTTTTGTCCAAATTTGGTGATAGGGTTTTTTTTTGAGGAGAGGAACTTTAATTTGTCAACCATTTTGGTGTAAGTTGTAGAGCATGCGCTCTCTAGAGCATTCTGAATTCATAAACAATGGTGTAAGTTTTTTTGCGCTTTAGAATATTTAATTTTTTATTGAAAATTTTCATTTTATCAGTATTATTGACAAAAAAGGTATACCCCTTAAATGTCGCTCCGATTGACGGTTTTATAGATATTTGCGTTTAAAGTGTTAAGTGCAACAACGAAATTGTTCTTTGATTTACAAAAAAAATAAATAAAAAATTATACAGGGTGATTCGAAATATGGGACAAAATATTAATGACAGATTCATCAAAAATGAACCGACACGTATTTTTTTATTTCGCTCTAAGATTGTTTTTAACAGTACTGCAGCCCTCCAAAGGGGGCTGTACGAACAAGTTTCTTCCAAATATTTTCAAAACCACCAACTCGGCGTGGCCCAAATTTGGAAAAGAAGTACAATAAATATCCCGAAACAATGATGAGGCCAACATTTGATTACCCTATACAGGGCGTTAATGGCGAACATGTCATGTTACTTTTTTATAATTACACAGGCACACAAAATAAAAAAAGTTGTCTGTCCGAGAGGTGCCACATGTATATTCCCATGTATTTTTGGCCGCTGAACACGATTCCGCCGTCAGATTTGCTCCATATCGTCCCAGATTTTTCCTAACCACAAGAAAATCATAAAAAACCCGGAAAATCGACAAATTTAAACAATATGATATAAACGATGTAAATAGCTGTTGGTCGGTGAAAATCATGCCCAGAATTATGTATTCCCATGTATTTTTGACCGCTGAATACGATGCCGCACAGTGGGCGAAGACGGCAAATTTTTTCTCAAAATAAGATAAGGTTTTGGACAGTAGATTAAAGGAAAATTGGTCAAACACTATCAAGCTCCAATAACCGCATACGTCCAACTTTTCCAACACAACTTGAAATTTTAAACCCCCATAACCCCATAACCTCAACTTTTAGACCCCCATCTACGCAAAAATTATATAGATATTGGGGCATAAAACCCCCAATATCTATATAATCTAAGTTTTTAATCCCCATGACCCATAACTTGAACTTTCACATCCCCATAACCCCATAACCTCAACTCTCCATAATAACTCTGATATCTACAATAGAGATATTGGGACATAAGAGCTTCAGTTTTAGAGTTATCGGGCTCGAAAAATTGATTTTTGCGTAGATGGGGGTCTAAAAGTTGAGGTTGTGGGGTTATGGGGGTTTAAAATTTCAAGTTATGGGGTCACGGGGTTTTGACAGCTTAAGTTATAAGGTCAGGGCGGTTTAAAAGTTGGAGGTACGTGGTTATTGGAGCTTAAAAGCTTGAATTGTAAAGTTACTGGGATATGGAGTCCCTTATGGGGTGTCCCCCCTCTTTAAACATCAAACGTGTGTCGGACCAATTTTTGATGATTTTCATCAATCAACATATATTACATAGTTTAAATAAGCTGTTTTCTCGATTTTGTGCGAATTTGATGCTTTTTTTGAGGTTAGGCAAGATATGTGACCATATGGAGCAAATCTGGATGTAGGATCGTGTTCAGCGGCCAAAAATACATGGGAATCCATAATTCTGGGCATGATTTTCACCGACCAACAGATTTTTACATCGTTTATGCTCATTTGTCAATTTACCGGGTTTTTAATGCTTTTTTTGAGGTTAGGAAAAATCTGGGACGATATGGAGCAAATCTGACGGCGGGATCGTGTTCAGCAACCAAAAATACATGAGAATATACATGTGGCACCTCTCGGACAGACAACTTTTTTTTATTTTTGTGTGCCTGTGTTATTATTTTCTTCGATTGATGTAGTACCTAAATAATCTACCTAAATATACCTAAATCTACTTAAACAAAGTACCTAATAATCAGAGTAAGTAAATAATCAGAGTAAGAAAAACATCATAAGTCAATCTTTTTTAAGACTGGATCACAACAAACATTTAACAGCGAAAAAATATTCAGTTTATTTTTCAAAACCAAATTTAATTTCAATACCGCGTGCATATATTTACCGACAAAGAAGTGCCGAGTCACCCCCAAATAATGTTTTTTTTTTTTTGGCTTTAGGTTCTATACCATGCAGCCAGTCACAAGAGGAAATTTAATCAACCAATTTAAAACCTAACCTAATAAAACCTAACCTAACATAATTCTATAGAAACACCAACAAAACCCAAAAATTTATAAAAACGATAAGGAAAGACGGGGACACACTCTTCACATCCTGGGGTCGATCAGGATGATTTTATACATTAGACACTACAGGGGAGACCTCGGTAAATAGGGAGAACAACACAAGTAAAGACATAGGGATTCGAGATTAAGATTAACCTAGACCAAATAATGTTTTAACCTGAAGAGCTTTAGACATAAAAAAGGAAACGTGGACAAAATGAAGGTGCATATTCAATATAGGTATTAATCCGTTTGATTATTTATTGCGCCGGTCTAGAGTTATTTGAAAAATTCGGCACAAAGATTAATCCAATCTGAAGTAAGGACTTTCTTTTTCTATAAAAATAAGCAATGAAAGATTAATATATTTTTTCCGCGGATACGTTTGGTACACTATATTAGCTGGAGACGTTTTTTTACAACTATGACGTGACTATAGAGTCACAGGTTTAAGGACATTTTCTTTATATTTCTTATTTTTATTTATTAAGGGGATATAATGGGGTGTTTAGTACGAGACGCGGCTGATCGCTTACCTGTAGATGGCGCAGCAAACAGCGCGAGCACTTGAGCTGTTGGGACTTCTAAAAAGGATTTGAAGGAAAGTGCTGAGCTGCGCCCAAAAAAAATTTAACCTGTAGCCATCGAACCGTTCTCGAGTTGTCTGAAAAATTCGTCATATGACATAACACAATGAGATTCCAACAATCAAAACTGCGAATATTTTTTTAGTAGACGAGTGTTCGCCAATAGGAGCCGTGGATTATTTTTCGATATATTGGGCAAACAAAAAAGATCTATTTTGATTAGATTTAAATAACATATGGCTCATTGGAATATGGCAGAACGGAAAAACCTTGTGTTGCCCAACATGCTTTTGACAACAGTATGTTGGGTAACAAACAGTAGACAGTAAATGGAACAAACAGTAGACAGTCGGATGCTTTGGAAAGTTTAGAAATCATTAAGTGTAACAGTAGTATGAATAAGGAAAATGTTCCTATACCCACCAGTCCACTGTTTGCTCTGATAAACAAAGACAGATGTTACGGTTCAGTGAACCGTGGATTAAGTATAAATAGTGCAAGTGTGTAGGTTAAAATTTAGTTTTAATCCTTTCCTGAATATGCCAACTTAGTTAGCGAAACGAGCGTCGAGAAAAGTATAGTAGTTCTGTGTTTCGTGGAAAACGTCCAGTTTTTTTGTTTCTACGCCTTCTAAGGTTCTAGTACCCACTCCAGAAAATTGATTGTCAATACATACTGCTTGGACTCTATCAGTTAAATATCATGTAATTAATTCAACAGATAAGCCATCACAACCGTAATACTTCGGTTTAACAACAATTAGTTGATGGTTGATAATGTCAAAAGCCTTCGTATACGAGTTGTCATGTCATCAGTTTGTATTTGGTAATAAAGGTAATGGTTTGTAGAAGGTAATAAAATCGGCATGAGTATTTAAATATTTACATGAGACCGAAATTGCAATTTAATGAAAGTTATCCTCTAGACGAATTAAATTTCCATTTTCAATTTCTACATTAATTATTTACATAAAATTTAATCACAAAACGTAACGAGATATCGGAAAAATAATCTGGAAAGCGGGCACAACAGAGTCGGCATTTTGAATGGGATAACCAACTTATTTGCATTAGAATTGTCGCTATCTATCTAAAATTCTTCTAAATTCATTCAAATATATAGGTGTTTTTAGTGGTAAAGGGGATGGGTACAGGGTATATTCTACTTATCTTAGTCGTGTGTGGTACTACAGGTCCTAGGTTTTTGAGAGATTAATGGGTTTGAGATTGAGGTTATGGAATTTCACAGCGATAGGATTTCGGGTTTATGAGTTGGAGTCCTGAGTGGATCATATTCATGTCTTTTCATCACGTTGTGTTCCAGATTTTGCAGAACTTACTTATACGGTTTTTGAGGTTAAAGACTTTTTGAGGCTAAAGAGGAGGTTATGAGGTTATGAGATTATGAAGCTTTGGAATTCCGCGGCCACGAAGTTAAGAGTCATGATTGGATCATATTCATGCTTCTTTATTATTTGCTGCGTTCTAATAGTTGCAAAACTCAGATATAAGGCTTTTTGAGGTTGAGATTTTTGAGGTTATGGGGTTTTGGGTATGTGTGTCGTAGGGTTGAAGGTTTCTGAGGCTTAGAGTTATTGTTAGATCATCCTCGTAACATTACAGCCAGCAGCGCGTCAAGTATACGATATGGTGTCTGATTTAGTGTTTTTCATAGGGATTTTTATTCCTGGGGGAAAAACTGATAGTCGTAAATGTATCCTGACATCAGATTTGGATTCAGCGCATTGAAAAATGTAGAAAAGGAATGTTTTTTTTCTGACTTTGTGGTGTTTGTGTGCCTGTGTAGTCAAGCTACCGTGTAAAATTCGAAGCAAGAAAATTATTTGAAAAAATTTCGAAGAAAGTCTAATTCGTGCCCAGCGACCCCAAAAACATAAATTAAACCGGATCTGTACTTCCGCGTATTGGAAACACTTTTGTGATCCTTTGTTATTGTTTAACGAGATTCTTAAGTGTTTAAATAAATAAAGTGGTATGTGCTCTAGCTGACAAAGTAGCAAATATCTTAATACTTGGTGAAAATGGAAACAATTTGCATGCAACAGAATGTATTTTGAATGAGAGGTACTCCAAATGCCCTATATTGAGGACTTATTTGAAGGAACTTCTTCATAAGTTTGAAACAACAGATAATGTTGGATGAAATGGTAGTAAACCCTACCTTCTTCCACAACCCAAGTTGCATCTACCTGTAAACTTAATCAAAGTAAAGTACACAGGGTTTTGACAAAAAAAATATCACCCATACAAAGTAAACATGGTACATATTTGATGTACCATGTTTACTTTGTCAGGGGTCAGATGGTGACCCCAACCGAAGATTGGAATTCTGTGAAAATATGTCCACTCAAATGATATAAAAAATTTGTTTTATTGAAGAAAGTATTTTCTACCTCAATGGAAATGTTTGGAATTAGAAATATCGTGGTAGATGAATTAGACGACGAGGTCCGATAGAATGACCACTGGTAGAGAAGCTTACATCCGTTTTTTTACTTTCCAAATATCATTCGTCCAAGTGTAACCGTTCAAAAGATACAGGGTGATTAATTTAGTGGAAGAAAGTTCACTTTTTTTAGAAAGTGAGTTTTTCTCAGAAACGGAGGAGAAAAATTGATTTTTGTAAATCAGTTTTTCTTACCTTTACTCAAAATTAAGGCGATAATAAAAAATGTGTCCTAAGGACGCTCAGCGTCGCTACCCCAAGAATTTGTTTTCAACAACCTTTTTTACTTTACCTTTATAAAGGTATATTAATATTAATTATGAGTTCCTTTTCTATTTAACTTCATATGATAAATCCATCACCTTGAACGAGGAGAAAGGGAACTTTTGACTAGTACTGTAAAGATAGATTTACATTTTTCATAAGTGCAATGCTAATGGTAAGGGGCTAATATATTCATATCCTAACCATGAGGTTTCACTATTAAATAATCGAACTGATGCAGCTACTAGCGCGCTGCGAGCGTGTCGCGACAAGTTTGAACATGTGTCTGGTGATACTTTCCCCACCCTGAGTGCGCTGGACAAGCGATTGGGTTGCTCAGTTTGACAGTAGCAGTCGTTTGAATTAGTCCGCGCACCAGTGACGCGTGGAAAAAATGTTAAGTGTTCAGATGGAGCAACGGGTTAATCTTGTTTCTTGTTAAATTGGGGAAAACTTTTACAGAAGCTTATGCACTTTTAAAAAGTGTACGGAAATGAATGCTTATCCCGCACACAAGTTTTTGACCGGTTTAAACGGCTAAAACGGCTTAAAGAGGGACGTGAAACGACCGAAGACAATCCGCGCCCCGGACGGCCCTCAACGTCAAAAACGGACGAAAAAATTGGTAAATTAATCCGCGAAGATCATAATCTAAGCATAGGAGGAGTTGCTGAAATAACAGGAATCGACCAAGAATGTGTGCGACTCTTGCGACACTCGCGACACTCGCGACACTCGCGACACTCGCGACACTTGCGACACTTGTGACACTTGCGACTCTTGCGACACTTGCGACATTTGCGACACTTGCGACACTTGCCACACTTGCGACACTTGCGACACTTGCGACACTTGCGACACTTGCGACACTTGCGACACTTGCGACACTTGCGACACTTGGGATACTTGCGACACTTGCGACACTTGCGACACTTGCGACACTTGTAACACTTGCGACATTTGCGACTTACGACTTAGGTTGGGTTAGGTTAGGTTAGGTTAGATTAGGTTGGCGTCGCAAGAGTCGCAAGACTCGGATGTGTCGCAAGTGTCCCAAGTCGCAAGGTTAGGTTAGGTTAGGTTAGGTTAATTAATTACATTCAATTAATTAGTTAATTAATTGCATTTTTCAACTTTGAACAGCTGTAACTTTTGAACCTTGCGTTTCCGCACTTTGGGACTAGTACCATTCGACAGCATTTTGAAAATCATTTTTAATGATATATATCTTATCAAGATCGGAGTGCTGGGCAATTCGAAACTCTTACCTGACATTCTAAACAACATTGACACTGATAAAGGCTTGTTAGACACGGTGACACTAAAGGGGACAAGATTCGAAAGTGTGGAAGCGGTTAAAACAAAAGCGACGGAGGTTCTGAACCAGCTGACAGAAGCGGACCTCCAGCACTACTTTCAACAATGGAAAATTCGTATGGAGCGGTGTAGATATCGCCAAGGGGAGTACATTGAAGGCGAAAAAGTTGCTACTGTAATTCGTAACGAATAAAAAGTGTTATGACAGCAGTTCATTTATTTAATAGCCACACCTCGTATCTGTATGCCATTTTATTCGTATTAGAAGTGGGACAAGAACTCGGTGTCACAGTCGGATCAAGTTATATTTTGACAAACTAATTTAAAGTTGGTAGTTACACTGACTTATAGGGGATATTTCGTTAGTGATAAACTGCTAATGGTATCGAAGTTGAAATATTTGAAATGTAACCGTGCATAAAATATCCATATATAAAGCTTTCTGGGGACAAGTGTAGGCCGACGCTCGAATATTCTCTGGACTGAACTTGAACCGAATAGTCTGAGTGAAGTGTTATTTCTTACGAATTTCCTTCTACACATGCTTCATACGCATCTAAAAAATATCTTAGTTAATGGAATGGAATTGGAGCAGAACAATCACATTTTTCATTTTTTGCATACCTACCGTGTGTTCTGAAATTCACGTGTAACACTTTTATATTATTAACTACTTCTACTAGTTTTAATGTAGATATCATACTAAAAGCAATACCATATACAAAAGAAACACTAATTCCACATCCAATTTTTCTACATTTAATTAGACTAAATCGTTAAAAACATCAGGGTATATTTTTAAAAGTGTTATTTAAGGATATAACCTTAATTTTTTCATGATTCACATAACATTTATGACCTGTATGGCCTTTAGACCGGTATGATTCATATGATCTTTATGACCAGTCAGGCCTGTATGACCAATATGAATCTTATGACTAATATGCGTGACCCATGTAACTTTCACAATCTCTGTCGCCCTTATGTCCATTATGACCATTGTGAAGTTTATGATCATTGACCTTTATAACCTACAGATATATGGCATGAATGACCTAAATGAACTTAACTATGAAAAAAATGTAGCTTATAAAAAAATAAAGTATGTATATAAGTACATTAAATTACAGAAAGGTCATTCAGTTAATTAAATAATATCCGGTGCGAATACATCTATTTTTTAGAGTCTAAAAAAGGCATCTTCAGGAAAAGATAACTAAATTCTAACATACACACTTGCACTATTTATACTTAATTTGTCGCCACGGTTCACTGAACCGTAACATCTGTCTTTGTTTATCAGAGCAAACAGTGGACTGTGGGTATCGGACCATTGTCCTTATTCATACTACTGTTACATTTAATGATTTCTAAACTTACAAAAGCATCCAACTGTCTACTATTTGTTACATTTCTAATTAATTTTAAATTATTTATGTCTATCCTATGGTTGTTGTCAAAAGCATGTTGGGCAACACATGATTTTTCCGTTCTGATGTATTTCAAATGAGCCATGTGTTCTTTAAATCTAGTCAAAATAGATCTTTTTGTTTGCCCAATATACGTTTGATCACAGTCTTTACAGTAGAGATTCAGTTCCGCTGACCATGAAGCCATCTTGATCCTGGACTACAGTCTTTACAACTTATTTCGTATATTCCCGACTTATCATTATTGTCGATTTTGTCTTTGGGGTTGCCCAAAAGCGTGTGTTGTATTTTTATAATTGTAAACCAAATTGATATTAATATTTCTTAAAAATCGTGTCGTCAGTGGGTGAAATTAACTTCATATGATAACGAAACAAATTTCGATATGTCAGTATCTCTACGAAAAGTCATGGAATTGTACAGGGTTCTCTCAAATATATGCTTCCTTATTAAAGTAACTATTAAATGGACTGAGTAACCGCTATTCTTACCTATATCCTTAATTAGATTTTTCTCATGTTCAAACCTTTCTTTACTGAGGGGGAAACTTAACAAACAGTGAATTAGAAAATTAAAACTTGCCATTTTATGTTGAAAAGGGTGGTGTGAATCGTTGGGAATGTATCTAAAAGTCGCGGTTCCTTCTTATATACATATGTATATCAAATTGTAACTTATTTTCACTAGTTTTAATAACTAACACTTCTAAAAATGGTAGCTATTAATTGTGTTCCATTTCATATGTAAATTTTATGGTAGGGAAACGGATGATTAATTCAGCAACAAAATAATCTAAACTAATTGCTTTTGTATTAAATACCTGAAGATATCGTCCTCGTACCTGAACCAGATTCTAATCAGAGTTAGTATAATTAAATGTGGAAAAAATAGGATGTGGAAGTAGTGATGCCTAGAGTAAGCAACGGTTTTTAATAAATGTGGACTTAAGTCAATTATGCATTCAAAAAAATTAAAAATACATTGCATGCCTATGTAGGTGTATTTACAGTTAAAATATGAGGTTGAAGAACACAATAATTAGTCCGTGCGTCGCGATGTCTATTGTTACGTCTGGATCTTGAAGTGTTGCATGCCATCTTGAATGGCAGTGCCATTAGGCTGAATTGCTGGATTATGTGCCTCGTTCGCGTAACAGAGGAAGAGTAAATGGCGCTTAAAAACAGCGTTACTGGCCTTTTGATTTTACTTTGCCATTTTAACTAAAATTGTTATGGTTCGATTTCATGTTTAGTAGCCGTAATACGCTCATGTACTAGTGTCCTTCGAAGTGTAACTGATGCTGCTAACCAGCGCGCTGCGAGCATGTTGCGGCAACTGTGAACAGAACTGTGTCTGGTGATACTTTCCCACTCCTGCGCTCGCTGGACAAGCCAGTGGGTCGCTCAGTTTGATTGTAGCAGGCGTTTGAATTAATCTACGTACCAGTGACGCGTCGAAAAAATTTTAAGTGTTCAGATGGAGCAACGGGTTAATCTCAAGTTTCTTTGTTAAACTAGGGAAAACTTCTATAGAAGCGTATGCAATGTTAAAAGAAGTGTACGGGAATGAATGTTTATCCCGCACACAAGTTTTTGAATGGCTTAAACGGTTTAAAGAGGGACGTGAAACGACCGAAGACGATCCGCGCCCCAAACGGCCCTCAACGTCAAAAACGGACGAAAACATTGAAAAATTAATCCGCGAAGATCGTCGTCTACATCCGAGAGCTTGTTGAAATAACAGGAATCGACAAAGAATGTGTTCGCCACATTTTGCATGAATCGTTAAACATGCGCAAAGTTTGCGCAAAAATGGTGCCAAAACTGGAATCAAGCGAACAAATGGTATCAAGAATGAGCATTTTCGCTGACATTCTAAACAATATTGACACTGATCCAGGCTTGTTAGATACGATGAATCGTGGTTTTTTACTTACGGCAAAGCAATGATGATCGTCTTTTTTGAAATTCGAGGCATTGTTACATCGTGGCTCTGACGCCCTTTCGTGAACCTGTGAGAAGATGAAAACCCGATTTTTGAAAGACCAAATCATGGACGACTCATCAAGATAATGCACCGGCCCATTCTGCTTTGTCTGTGAAGGCGTTTTTTGCAAAATACGATATTACTGTGTTGGAGCATCCACCATACTCGCTCGACCTTGCCCCCTGTGACTTTTGTTTATTTCCCCATTACATTACTCCTTAGAAATCAAGACATCGAGAGTTTATTGTGCTTATACAGTGTCTCTCATTTCAAAGTGAGTATTACATTTTTGCAATACAAACGTAAATTTCATAAATCGTTTGAAGTTTTTTTTACTCTTATAGCCTTCTACTGAGATCTAGAAATCACGCCGTGAAATATGATGTGGTTCCCATGCGTTCTTGCGAAAATTCGCAACGAAAATTTCAAATTCCACCAACCACCACTGGACAGTATTAACATCAAAGTGACAATATTGAATCCGGTATTTTCAATATGCTTAATTCAACCTGATAGTATATACGCACAGTTTTCCATATTACTGGAAAGTAGCACGAATATGTCCAATCTATAAAAAAATACAATAAAAAAATGAAATAAGAATTGTCGACCTATTACCATAGGTGTAACTTCGGCAAAGTTTTTGTCATGTTTCATATAAAAAATTATTATACTGCCAGCACAACTCGGTTTTATTGAAAGAGGGTCAACAACAACAAATTTGAGTGTATGACTCAATTCATAAACGAAACCATTGGTCACGGAGGCCAAGTCGATATTATTTACACGATATTATTATCTGACGTGACGTGACCATGAACTGTTGATGTACAAACTTAATTTTATTGGTGTTAGTTCAACATTAATAACACTTTTGAACTCATTTTTCAAGCCGAACATTATTTTTTCATATTTTCGAGGAAAAATCTGTTCACTCAAACATCAGGAATACCACAAGGTTCCATTTTAGGACCTTCATAATTTATAATCTTTATAAACGACACCGCTCTCAATTTAAACGTGTGTTATTTACTGTACGCTGATGAAATAAAACTTTTTTATCGTATATGTAGAGAGCATGGTGCTTTACATCTTCAAAACAACTTAGATCTATTAAAGTATTGCTGTGTTGAGAGTAAACCACAGTGTAGTGACCGCTCATTCCTTAAATTATTTATTTTAAGAACAGACTAGGTCATTACCTAAATCTAGTGTAAACACTGTAGTGTTTTGATACTGTATTTTATATTCCTCTTTATACATTACATATTTATGTTTTCCATTTTACACATAAGTACATTCTGTCATTATGTTCTTTAGGTTTAGAATTTTTTTGTTACATTTATTCATACAGTTATAAGACGTATTATACACGTTGGAGACTTTAACTGGAATATATTCGCTAGCGGGGTGGTGAATGATTTTTCAAAAAATTCCCGAGATACGTCAACTTTTAAAAGTATTTACCTACATTTTGCAAGTAATATGAAAAATATAGTCCCTTCAGGGGTGGCTGAAACCACCCTCGACATGATTTTTTTCAAATGCAACCCTATGGCTTGTGACCCCTCATTGTAAAGCTGGTGGAAAGAGGAATCCAACGCACTGATCAAATTTTAATTTTTAGTATGTTTGTAGGGTTGCATACAATTAAAACAATTTAAAAATTAAATTTATTTTCAACGTAACAATTGTTCAAAATGTGCACCATTCACTTGTTGGCAGCATCCCATTCTGTGGTAGGTTTCGTCCCTTACATTATGCAACATTTGCGGTGTTATTTTTCCGATTTCCCTCTTATCCTTTCCTGCAGATCTGCTATGTTGTTGGGTTTCTGAATGTAAACCCTACTTTTAAGATGTCCCCACAAAAAAGAAATCCAGTGGTGTAAGATCTGGAGATCTTGCTGGCCACTCAATATTACCTCGCCTCCCAATCCACCTACCGGGAAAAATTCTGTCCAGATACTGACGAACAATGGCAGCATAGTGTGGTGGGGCCCCATCTTGCTGAAACCATAACCTCTCGTCGGTCAAGTTAGGGTTTAAGGGGTTTGGAAATAAATGACATAGCACTGGCATTAGTTCGTGCTGGAGTAAACGCAAGTATCTTGCTCCATTAAGAGTGTCAAAGAAAAATGGTCCTACAACTCTATCTTGTATTATTCCGGCCCACACATTAGTTTTCTGTGGGCGCTGAGTATGAAGTTCCCTCATCCAATGGGGGTTCTCTTCAGCCCAGTAACGACAATTTTGGCGATTTACGTGCCCATTTAATGTAAAAGTAGCCTCGTCAGAGAAAAACTATCCACTCTAAAGATAACTGGTTTTGATCAATATAGTCATCAATAAATTGCAAAATTCCACTCTTCGATCTGGATCATCTTCAAGTAGCTCTTGAACAGCTTGCAATTTATATGGGCGTTTTTTTTTAAATTTAAGTATTTTTAAAACTGTTTTGTGATTAAGATTACTATCACGGGCCAGTTGACGGGCTGGAGTGATTGGATTTTCTTCTAGAGCAAGCAACAAATTCAACTTCGTGTCGTCATCAACAACAGCCTGCCTCTTACTCGGTACTTTCCCGACATGACCCATCTCTCGATATTGTGCCTCAATTTTACTAATGGTACCTTGATTTAGTGGTGGCAAGTCAGGATGCGTTTCTCGAAACAAGCGAACTACTTCGCATTGAGTTCGCGCCTTATCACCATATCCAATCATCATCAAAATTTCGATTTTTAGTGATTCAGTTAAATAAGACATTTTCACCAATTTGAAATAACACTTCATTTCAAACTCTGAATACAGCATACAGACTAAATTACTTTTGCGGCCGTGTAAAAACACTAGCAAAAAATAACAAATATCAGTTGTGGCAAAAAATTGCTTGGAATTTTTTGTGGGGACATGAAAAGTAACGTTTACATTCCAAAAACTAAACAACACACATTTTGAGTACGAAATTGTTGCGTTGAAAATAAATTAAACTATAAAATTAGGTTTTAATTGTATGCAACCCTACAAACATACTAAAAATTAAAATTCTGATCAGTGCGTTGGATTCCTCTTTCCACCAGCTTTACAATGAGGGGTCACAAGCCATAGGGTTGCATTTGAAAAAATCATGTCGAGGGTGGTTTCAGCCACCCCTGAAGGGCTATATTTTTTCACATTACTTGCAAAATGTAGGTAAATACATTTAAAAGTTGACGTGTCTTGGGAATTTTTTTAAAAATTTTTCACCACCCCGCTTGCGAATATATTCCAGTTAAAGTCTCCACCGTGTACGAGTATATAAGATGTATTACTTTCTGTCCTCTGGGCACAACAAACTCTCGAAACGTCTTGTTCTTCTGTTCATTGTGATAATACATAGTGTTAATAATAAAGTGTCCCTAAATGTCTCGAAATGTTACATCATGAACATCAACAAAAAAATATAGTCTGGTTATATATGTTATATCGATTTTCGATATAATGATTTTTTTAAAAACAATTTTTTTCTTGTTTCACTTTTTTATTTTTGATTTACAATTTTTGATTCAAATTACAGTTGTTTAATTTTGACCGAGAGTGAGCCGTTGCCGAATAGCACTAACTGGCTAATCGAACGAACGCGTCTCACGACTTTTCTAAACTGGTCTGACTTCAGAACTAAACTATCAGTACAGGCGTTTGTTGATGCAAGCTTAAGCCTTTTTATAACTTCCTAGATGCTGATCTTTTCAATAGATTTTCTTAGAGACGTTTATCGTAATCTTACAGGTTGGCAGTTCTTGCATTAACAGACAAAGGGCCTTTGTTTCAGCGTTGAGATAAGACGTGTAGCTAAAATTGTATTAAGTTTCAAGATAAGGGAAATATAAGCTTATCTCAACCTCGAATGTTATCTTATGCAACATTGTTGCTTATTTGATTATACTGGGTGTTATATTCTTATATAACAATCCCCCCTATTATTAAAAGTTGGTGTTATATGTACAGCAACTTTTAACGAAGCGAAATATTTTTTAAATATGAAAATACAAAATTAAAAGTAGGATATGAAACATTTAATATTGTAAAATTAATATGTTGAACATAGTTAGTAAAAGGTTAAATTGATTATTGATTAAATGATTTATTTTTTTTAAATGTTTGCTGAGGGAACAGAACAAAAATGATAGTCAGTGGGGAAAGGTCTGGTGAATACGGTGGATGTTCAAGGCATGTCTACAAGGGGACGCGCATTGTCGTGCAGTAGTATAACTTTGTCCAGCCGCAACCACAGAAGATCAAACTAGGCAGAGAAATTACGGAGTTGAGAACAATAGACAGCGGCAATGACGGTGGCATTGTTCTCCAAGAGTTCCCAGCGATACACGCCGCGATACACCCCCACCAAACTGACAACATAATCTTTTTCGGGTAGTAGTCAGATCTAGGTACCGATTGTGTTGGAGCATCTGCGTCTACCCACTGACGCTTACGATTGTGATTTACGTAAAACACCCACTTTCATCCCCGGAAATAAGATTGTGGAACCAGTGAAAACTATGACTACGGGAGAGAAGTTGTGTACAAATGTTAGTTTGATGCTGGCGAGATCAGCTTCTGCTTAATAAACATGGTATCCAATTTCTCAACTACTCGAGCTTTGCCTTCTAGTCCACAAACTACCGTGGCCTGACTACAGACGAGCTCTAATGCCATCTGTCATTAGCAAATATGACCGCACCACGAAGGCTACCTCAGCCATATGGGCGTGTAGAAGAGCCTTCGGGTGTACGTGGGGACTGAGGCCGAGGATCCTTCATTGGATGTACACGGCCATAGATCGCCCCGTTATTACCTATGGTGCCATCGTTTGGTGGCCAGGAACAAGAACGGATAAGGCTAGAAAGCAACTTGATAAAGTTCAAAGACTAGCCTGTCTAGGTATCACTAGTGCAATGAGGACAGCCCCAAGTAGGGCCATAGAGGCCCTACGGGGCTGCCTCCTTTGCACTTGGTGATTGAACATGAGGCCATGAGGTCGGCTTGCAGAAGTTGACCGGACTTGGCCATTGGATAGGCGAGGAACAAAACTACTGGCCATGCCACAATATGGATCTTTGCTACCAAAACTGTCCAGTACTCCTTATGCTACAGGACAGTGTGGAGATGACAATTGTCCCAGTCCAAAACTAGGATCCAAATCCCTAGTAGGGATGACTGGGATAACATAAATAATACTATATGCCAAAAATGGAATCATCTGGTTTACAGACGGCGCCAAAATTGGCGATAAGGGCCGGAGCGGCAGTATATGGTAAAACCACGAGGACAAAAATTATCCTTTGCCCTCGGTTCAGAAAGAAGGTTTTCCAGGCGGGAAATATATGCTATCCTAGCATGCGGGATGGAAATCCTAAAGACGGCTCCAAAAGGAGAACGATTCCAATATGCACGGACAGTCAAGCGGCCTTGATGGCTATTGAATCCAGCAAGGTCAAATCGCGACTCGTCCTGACTGTAAAAAGATTCAATTGATCTGGCCGGTTGTAATAGAGTGATACTACATGGGTACTGGACACTCAGGTGTCCCGGGAAATGAGGACGCCGACAGACTGGCCAGACTAGGGATCAATAGGGTACCCCATAGGACCTGAACCTATATTAGGGGTCCCCTATTCAATGGGGGTTTCAACCATGAAAGAGCTCCTAAACAAGGAGTTCGGAAAATCATGGCAAGAAGCCCCGCAGGCAGGCGAAGGCCCATATTATTGGGCCTTCGCTCAAATTAACTCAAAGTCTCCTAGGTATGAACCGAAGGACATTAGAACGGTTGAGCAGGACTCTACAGGCCACTGTCACCTTAAAAGGCACCTCCACATGATAAGGGTCATAGGAGATCCTGAACTTGGATGGTGCATGGGAGGATGAGACACCGCATCTCACATCCTCACAGAATGCCCTGCAATTGCAAGGGTCAGAGAAGGCACTTTGGGAGCTGTGTTCTGAACCCAAAGGACATTAAGAGTATTCACCCAGGAAAATATGCGCCTTTGCTAGAGAGGTCGGCATACCTGGGTGAACACTCATGGAATGTGGGTGCACAATGGGCCCGTCAGGCGGCCTAAGTGCAATGGGTCTTCCGCCCAATTCGTATTCATTCATTCATGGTTTATTGTCGACCTCGACGCGAGTTAGAGACTTGGTGCGATTTTTAATTTTCGGTAGCCTATAGGATTGGTTTTAATGCCCCGAAGGTGTTACGACTTAAACGGTTCGCCGTCCACACTCCAAAAGCAACCCCATGTCGAAATTTGAAGATTTGGTAACAGGCAATTTTCAAAGACATATAGGATTAACTAAAAAGGACGCTGTCGAGTAGAAACACCATCCGGCACACGTTAAGACCTCCTAGATAAGTTCTGTCTATTTGGTCGCTGTCCCATTAAATTGCCGCTGTCTTAAAATTTCTTTTCACTTGGTTTTAGTACACTTACACTGAACTAAACTGATTTTTTTAAATAAATTCGATGTCTTCTTCTTCTGGGACAGCGATGTCTTCGGGACGAATGGATGGTCTCCTTCTGGGTGGTATTGAAGAGAAACGCAGCTTGCTGAATCTTGAGGGTCCTGGTGGAGGTGGTGGAGAATTTGAAAGGGCGATGGCTAGTCTCTCTTTTTCTTTGGCATTTACAAAAAATTAAAGGATAATAGAGAGTAATTATTAGAATGATGGTAAAATAGGTAAACCATAATGTGTGTTTGGTGACAAAAGGTTCGTTGATTAGGTCGTCGAGGGTTGGAATATTCGTCTAATTTGTGTTGGCAATATCGAGGTCTTCAACGTTGAGGTCGTTTAGTTTTAGAGGTTGTAATTTGGGGATTTGAATGTTGTCTGGGATATCTTCGCAACAATCAAAAGGGGAAAAATCTGATGGGTCGTAGTTAGCGACGGTGACGTCATTGGAATCGGCTTGAACTTTTGTTGTCTGGATGAATGCGGTACATCCAGGTTGTAGCTTCAGAATGGAATTTTTGAAGATTAATTCGGTTCTTGAATTTATACTTCTGCAGTTGACTGTGACTTGAAGATGTTCTGGATTTACCAATAAGCCAGGTGGTTGAAGTTAGCTGTTGGACTTTGTATCCTTTTTGCGAAAATAACAGACGTTTGACAGTTTTCTGGAAGAGTCCTTAGGTTTTTGAGTATTTGAGCTTCGCATATGGCGTTGTCATCAATTGGATATCCGAATAAATTTGAACAAATCCTTGTGCCGGGAAATAATGGATTAGCATGTGTTTAAATCCGACATAGCAATGTACATCAAAGAATCGTCATCACGCGCGATATATTTTTGAGAAGTTGACAGTACAGTATAAACCAGTTCTGTTGTTTAAGATAGGAATTGGGAAAATTCTGAATAAGGTGTAGCGTTGTTGGTCGATTAGGGGTATTTTTAATATAAATACTAAATTCCAATTTGTTTGGAATGCTTCTAATTCAATTATATCTAGATATTTTGCTACATTGGATAATTTGATTATAAGAGGTAAAATGTTTCGATATAATTTTGAGAAATTTCCTGAAGTGAAGTTATCAGGTTTTCAGGATTAATGATTGAAGAACCATTCTTTTTAGTCGCGAAAATGTTATTGAATTTAAAACATTATTTAACTGATCTTCGATATGCAGATAACTTTCCATGAGCAGTTCGTATTTTTCTAAAAATTTAAGTTTATCTTCAATTATTTTTATTTTATCTGCCGTTTTGTAGATTGAATCTGAAATTATTTTAATATCATTGTTAAATGTGACCTCATCGATTTGTAATTTTTGTATGGTTGTGTTAAAGTTTTTGATAACACTTGTGGTTACGGATATTTGATTTTTCAGTAAATTTTCTAATTGGTGTTCATCATTTGTTAATTTGTTAATGCAATTTGCATAATATTCGCCATCTTCTGAATCTAAATTTCCTGTTATTGATTTGAATAATGTTCCGATACCGTTTAGAATTCCACGTTTGTAATGTTCGTATCAAAATTGATTTCTTGTATTTTTCTTCGATTGATCTGGAAATTTGTGTTAGTAAGCTAACGTGTATTTTTACTTGTCCCTGGAATAAATTCATGTTTTCAAAATTTGGTTCGATTGTTTTTATTAAATTTTCTAATATTTTTCATTGTGTTCGAATGCGAGTTGTAGTGCAGATACATTTTTGTGTACTAGCAGTGTCCATTTTTTGTTTGTAATCGTGATTTGACTGTCTTGATGGTAATATATTCCCATGGTAATTGTTGATAGGTGAAATGGTGTATTGTGAAATTGCTGTTCCGATCAGTAGGAGTATCCTGAAAGTAAATTTAGCTTCTCAAAATAGGGTTTCATTCTATCGAAGTTTACTTTAGTTTTTTGATTTGTTTCGGATTTAAAAAGAATTGCTGAATTTTGAAAGGTTTCGATAATTTCGAAAGGACCGTTAAATTTGTTTTTCAATTTGTCCTTAATTTGAGATTCTTTTTATATAGACTTTATCTCCGATTTTGTATTGCGGGAATATTTTCTGATACGTGTTTGTCAAATCTGGTTTTAGCTTTTTCTTTTAGTAAATTTGTTTTTGTTCGAGCGATTTTTGTAGTAATATGAAATTTTGTTATTTAAATCGCGTACGTATTTCGAAATTAATTATTTTTGGTTGTATAGTGTTTCAGGAGGACGACTAGACGGTCCGAAAATTAATTCATATGGTGTGAAACCGTGAGTTTTGTTTACTGAATTGTTATAGCATATAACAGCATATGGTATGACTGTTAACGGATGTTCATTTGGATTTTCTAATAAGTTCACTTTGATCATTTCTAATAGTGTAGCATGGAATCTTTCGACTGATCCATTACTTTGAGGATGGTTAACGCTTGAAAATGTTAATTTGATGTTGTAAAGGGAACATAAATCTTTTAAAAGTGTGTTATCGAATTCTTTTTCCGTAATCACAGTGTATGCGAAGAGGTGTACCATAATGTTGGAAATAGAGTAAAAGAGTGTTTACTGTCGATTTAGCTGATTTGTCTTGAAGTGGATATGCTTGGGTGAATTTTGTTAATTCGTCTCTTATTGTTAGGACGTAATTTCTAGTTGGAATTTCTGAAATGTCTATATTGATTCTTTCGAAAGGTGTTTTTGGTGTTTCCGTTATTACAAGAGGGTTGCTTAGATTTTTCTTAAAATTTTGGATTTTTGACAAATTTCACAATTTTGGATGAATTTTTCTACGTCTTTGGTTAAACCTTGCCAATTGTATTTGCTTTTGATTCTTCTTATTGTTTCGTTTATTCCGCGGTGGAGGTTTGCTTTTCCTACATGATATTGTTCTAAGATTATTGGAATTTGATTCCTTGATCGGGAATTTGAATTAAGTTTTGGCAAATGGTTAATTTTAATTCTTTTTTCAGAAAAAATAAATGAAAGCATTTCTAAAATGGTAGGTCTAAATTGTTTTCGACATAATATGTTTGAATGATCGAAAACTTTACGACAAACTTACTTGTGACGACATTTATTTTGTTATGACAAAAATTTGGATTTTCCTCAAAAATGTCTTCGATTATTTTGTAATGTAAATCTTGTAATTTATCTTTTTGGAAAAATGTTATTATATCTTTTAAGTGATTTGTCTAATAATTGATCATTTGTAAAATTGATTTTCGAGTAGTCAATTAATGATTGTGTTTTATATAAGTTTACAAAAAGTATCGAGTTCTTCTAAGATTGTTTCTGGTGAGATTTCAGTTAAATCTGAGGTGTTAGATTCGTTATCTGAGTTCGAGGTGAAAATTTTGTTTTGTAGTTCTGAACATTTTTGGAAATGATTGATTTTTATTCTTGAAAGGGCGTCTGAATTTTTGTTAATTTTACCGGGTTTTATACTCAATTTCGTAATCGTACTCTTCTAATTTTTTAAACGCCAGCGAGCGAGGCGACTTCCTGGGTCTTTTATTGAAAATAACCAAGTTAATGGTCTATGATCCGTTATTAGTTTGAATTTTCGTCCGAAAAAGATAGGGTCTGGAATGTTTGACTGACCATACTATGGCGAGAAGTTCTCTTTCGATAGTTGAATATTTGGTTTCGGCTTGTCATACAGGTTCGTGAGGCATAAGCAATTGGAAGATCTTTTCCCGATTGGGCCTTGTGATAAGACGGCTCCTATTGCGTATGAACTTGCGTCTGTTGTTAAAATAAATGGTTCATCAAAATTTGGATAAATTAAAGTGGTGAAGAGGTTAATAATTCTTTTAATTGATTAAATGATTTTGACACTCAGAATCGAAATTAAATGTGATATCTTTTTGAAGTAATTTTGTCAATGGTTTAGCTAATTTGCCAACTGAGGAATGAATCGTCTGTAATATCCTGATAGTCCTAAAAATGATTTTATGTCCTATTGATTTTTTGGTTCTGGAAAATTTGCGACACAATTGATTTTTTCGGGGTTTGGTTTTGCTCCGTCGGGTGTGATTATGTGACCTAAATATGCAACTTATTTACGTAAAAATTCGCATTTGTCAGGTTGAATTTTTAAATTTGCTTTTCGTAAAACGTTTAAATACTTCTGATAGTCTAGCGATGTGTTCGTGAATGGTTTGGTGAATAGACTATGATGTCATCCATGTATACGAGACATCTTTCATTTTGAATACCTAATAAAATATTATCCATAACTCTTTGAAATGTAGCTGGTGCATTTTTTAATCCGAACGCAACACGTAAAAATTCGAAAAAATGTCCGTTCTCTACTGAAAAAGCTGTTTTTGGAATATCTTTAGGGTCAATTTCGATTTGGTGAAAGCCTGATGCTAGGTCTAAAGTAGTGAAGTATTGGCATTTTCCTAATTGATCAAGTAAATCTGAAATATTTGGAAGAGGGTATTTATCTCCTACGGTAACTTCATCAACTTTACGGTAATCAACGACTACGTGCCATTTTTGTTTCCCGGAGGCGTCCATTTTTTGGGACAACCTACAGGGACGACCATGGTGGAAAGAGATGGTCTTATTATACCTTTTTTTAACATTTTTGAAATTTGTTGCTTCTTCATCTTTGTGAATTTGAGGGTAACGGTACGATTTAGTGAAAATAGGTTTGCGTTTTCTGTGTCTATTGAATGTTTAATTTCGTTGGTAAAAGTTAAATTATCTCCTTCCAGATAGAAGATATCCGAGAAATTTAACTAAAGTTCGGTTATTAAATTTCTTTCTTCGTCGTTTAAGTGTTCGAGTCTCAATTGATTTTGAATTTCTGGAATTTCCAAAGGGAATGATGAATCGGGAGATTCCTCAAAATTTTGGCAATTTATTGAAATATTTTGGATTCGTTCGAGTTCGATATCAGAAAAATTTATTGATTTGAAGAATAGCATTTGCGTTGAGAAATTATGAATAAAATCCTCCTTTGTTGTTAATTTGACAATAGCATTTGGTAATCTAACTTTTTCTTTTTCTTGAGCTACCAGTATCGCTTCTGTGTTGATTAGGTTGCAATTAAATTTAAAATATTTGTTCGGTACGAGGGGAATTAAAATTCTTGTTTTCAAATTTTGTTTGAAATTTTGGAAATTTTTTGTTTTGAGGATTTTCCTGTTTTTCCGAGGTTTCTCTACTTTAAATAAAGGAATGGTTTTGAAATTTTGTAATTAGTTGTTTGTTTTTTATGTCGTATGGACAATTGTAATGTTCGAGAAAATCTGCTCCTAAAAGTCCGTCGAAATCGATATCGAGATTATGAATGTACACTTTGTGAGGGTTCAGATGTAAATGGGATTAAAACTGATTCTTGTATTAGAACTTTTGATCTGTAATGCCTTGTAGCTAAATTTTCTGGAACGGTGAGAGTAAGTTTTGCATGTTTCTGGTTTGAAAATAGAAAGTCCGGCTCCAGAGTCTATTAAAATTTTGAATTTATCGATAGCGTCTTTTATGTAATAAAGATTTTTGGAGCTGTACGGTTAAAAGTGATTTTTCCGATTTAAATCTAAAGGAAGATCTATTCGTCTGCCTGTTTGTTCAAGGAAGTGTTTGCATTTGGGATTGAATTTCGGTTAAATTCGGTGTTAAATCTGGCGGTTGGTTTTCCGATTGATAAACGCTTGTGAAAATCCTGGTTTTCGTAATGATTGTTTGTATACTGTCTTGAGAGTTCTGATCGTAGTATTGATGAGCTGTATCATCAAAAAATGTATTATGATGTTCGTATTGGTTGATGAGCGGTATCATCAAAATGTGCTGAAATTTATTTCGAATTGATTTTGATGAGCGGTATCATCAAATGTGCTATAATTTGTTTTCGAATTGATTGTGATGAGCAGGTATCACCGTAGTGTCTGTTGTCATACTAATGAATCGGGGTACTATAGTTGTAATCGTAATATTGATTTTCGGTGCTAAAATGATGAGTTTTGGGCGATTGGTAATTTGGATTTTGTCTAATTATCAGTGGTCTTTGTCTGAGTAAGCAAAAAAGTTGAATTAGGCAGTTTGTGGCCTATTTGGTTAAATTGTGGTCTAGAAAAATTTTGTGATGATGCTTGATTTTGATTGTAATTATTCGAAAAATTTTGAAATGGGGAATACTGAGAATTGTTTTGTCTCATCGACATTCGTTTATTGTGTGACCTAATCATTTACAGTGTGAACATGATTTTTGGATGTTTGGTTTTTTGTAGGTTGGGCCTAAAAGAATTTTGTTGGTTTGTTACCTGTTTGTTTCTTTGTAATTTTTGTGATTCCGAAATAAGATAGTTGATAATTAGCGTTTTATTCTGCCAATAGCTTGTAACATATCTCGAGGGTTGCTTGCTCTGATGATAGGGGCTAATTTTTGGATCTAAACCTGTTAGTAAGGTGTTTACCGTCATTGTTTCTATTAAGTTGGATTGTACGGTTTTTTGTTCTGGTGTTAAGTGTTGTTTCTGAATTGCGGTGTGCATTTTTACGTTGTGTGTCTAGCAATCTGATACAAAATTTAAAGCTGACTCATACAAAATGTTGACTATTTCGTTGGAGGTCTTGTATTAGAGAGGTGAGATCTCTTGAATCTCCAAAATGAGTTTCTAATAGATTTTTTATTTCATCCCAGGTGGATGGATTTCGTGAATTTACAAGTTCCGCTGCTTTTCCATGCAATTTATTTTTGACATGGAGAGTTAAAAGTATTCGTTGGTTATCTACTGCCATATCAAACGCACATCTTACAGCATTTATGAATGTTTGTAAGAAAATCTGGATTTCCGTCAAATTCAGGAACGATTGAAAATATTTCGGCTAATCCTTGTAGGGTACTACCGAATGTCTTCAGTTTCGTGTTCCATTTTGTTATGATCTTATTTAAACAAATTAAATGTGATTAACAAAAATGTCTAGGTAAAAAGAGAATTTTTTTTTTTTGATTTTAAAATTTGTTTCACAAAACTTGCCTAAAATGGTTCTCTTTTGATTATTACTGACTAGAATGGTTACTAATTGGTAAAGGGGTAAACAAAATGGTTTGTATCCTGTTTTTCTTTCAACTTAAAACTCGATGAAAGGTGACATTGCAAGCGAGACAATTCTTTGACTTTACCAAGCTTTTTCCATCCGTCTCGGCTTCCTAGCAGAACTAGTTAGGCAGCTCCTTGTTCTAGAGGGACTAGGATGTTCGAAGATCGAAGGTTTTGATGCTCGAAGATCAGTCTCAAGAGAACCGCAAATAGTGAGGACCGGTGCCGTGTTCTACTTGTGATTTACCTCGTTTCTTTCTTGAAATTCTTTCTTGGGAAATTTTTCTTGGATTTTCTCTTCTTGAAAATTCTTTCTTCCTCCATGTTTCTTTGGGGCTTCTTTCTTGAAAATTTGTTTCCTTCCCTTTTCTTTGGTTTCTTTCTTGAAATTGTTTTTTCTTCCCGCAGGTTCTTTCTTTCACTGAAGGATTCGAATCCCACGTCACAAGTTAGGCAATGTCCGTGTTCTAATAATAGCGTGAAATCCGCACGACTGCGCCAATTTGTTATATCGATTTTCGATATAATGATTTTTAAGCCAATTCTTTTGCTTGTTTCACTTTTTTATTTTTTATTTACAATTTTTGATTCAAATTGATAGTTGTTTAATTTTGACTGAGAGTGAAGACGTTGCCGAATAGCACTAACTGCTAACGAACGAACGCGTCTCACGACTTTTCTAAACTGGTCTGACTTCAGAACTAAAGCCTATCAGTACAGGCGTTTGTTGATGCAAGCTTAAGCCTTTTACTAACTTCCTAGATGCTGATCTTTTCAATAGATTTCTTAGAGACGTTTATCGTAATCTTACAGGTTGGCAGTTCTTGCATTATTCAACAGACAAAGGGCCTTTGTTTCAGCGTTGAGATAAGACGTGTAGCTAAAATTGTATTAAGTTTCAAGATAAGGGAAATATAAGCTTATCTCAACCTGAATGTTATCTTATGCAACATTGTTGCTTATTTGATTCTACTGGGTGTTATATTCTTATATAACATATGACTATAGGCTGACACCTAAAAAAGTGAAAGGAAGAAAAGTTGTAAAATATTTAGACCTAGATCTATCTAAAACCTATCTTTGACCTAAAGTTTCTTATCCCAACAACATATACAAACAAGTGACAAATGCTTGTAAAAACTTGAGCTTCAATGGGTGAAATATGAAAGGTTTAAGAAAATGATACCTTCTGTTTACTTTACAAAACATTTATTAGATCTAAGACTGAATATGCATCAGTTGATCTTGAATCCTACAACATACCCAACAGGTAGCTTGTCCATGGAAAAAGTTTTGAGATGTTTTCCACAGGAAGCATTTTAACAACATTGTCAAACATGGTAAAACCTACTTCAAAGGCGTAAAATGAACTATAGATCTATCTATACAAAATATTAAATAATCAAATATTTTGGACGCCCTTTTAGAAATGCTGACCTTTCATACCTTGTAGGAACATTTCGAAACCAACATCTTTAAAAGTAAATGAAGCATTTTCTTACAAACTTATACAAATGTTCTCCAATTCACGAATCACGAAACAAATTGTCAAACAACCACGAATTCGAATAACGTATTGAAATACTCTTCCAACCTGAATGAAATTGAGAGATGTTATTCTATCATCACCTTAATTGTTTGTATTTCTGTGTGTACGTTTTCCTTATTTTTACATTTTTCAATGGTCGGTTCAGTTCGGTGTGTTCACTTATACCGTGAGAATAAAGAGTAAGAAAGGTGCTTATATCTTGAAAGATTTGCTATTAAAAAAATGTTTTAATGAAAATTCTCGAGCATATTTTTTTGTCATAAGCTGACGACATGAGGTTGCTCTTAACGTAACAAGTTTGTTTCTATGGCAACTGATGTCACTTTTTTAATGGCATGGTATGGTTTTCTTTGTATTTTTGGAAAGAGCATCTTTTTTTGGATATGGTTCCTTACAATACATGGTTTCATAAGACAAAATTTGAGAAAAAATAACTTTTCCAAAAAATCGCCTCTCTCGGTTCGACTTCGTTAATCCATTTATCAAATCGGCCATGAAAATTGTTTTTGAATGGCTGACATTTGTAGCTGTCAAGTATAGACATCGTTCGTTGTCAGTTGTTTGCATTTCATCATCTTTGTAAATAGTTAAAGATATGAAAATCCAATAGTTTTGTACAATTGTAGTTTAATAACGGTGTATTATTATGGCACAGTTAAACGAAAATCAGAGAACTGAAATTTTAATGATGTAGGCTATGGTGACAGAAAATGCACTTATCAAGAAGTGTCACCCCTGTTTCATGAATTGTGTGCACCCTGTTTCATGAATCATTTATTCATGGCCCTGTGCATGGCCATTCTAGGCACGATCAGTGGCGTAGGTATAGAGGGACAAGAAATATGAGCTTAAAAGATACGGTTTAAGCTTTGATTAGCATAGAGTTGTATAGTGCCGGCTTTTTTCTCTAGCTGTTCCAGTTGACTCTGGACACATTTTACCAAATTGGTTATGCATGTATTGGTATCTAGGTTATTGTTGAGATAGGAATATGGTCCTCTTAGGACTGAATTTAAATTTGAAACATTTTGAGTATTTGTAAATTAGGTGTAATTCTCATTAATTTAACTCTTAGCAAAAGGTAGACGATAGCGGACTAACATATTTTGCATTACCTGCTTACTTAGTACGCCAAGTTCGCGAAGTACGCGAAAGAAACTATGTAGTTACAGTTTAGTAAATTATGTCATCATTTAAATTATGACATTATATGATTTTGTTGAGTTTAAAAGCTGCAAAACGCAATTGCGTCATTTAAAATTTACTATTCATAAACACTTTAATAGGACATAAATATGGTGGTTTTCAGTATGCAAAAGGTCAAGGTAATATTTCATAGAACGAAGCGAAATAAAAGAACAATGTAGCATTCTCTATAAACATACATACATACAGGTCCATATGTACATAATACGAGCATGGAATTTTATGGTCGGAAAATTATATCGAAATTTATAGTTCATAATATCGAAATAAGCAAAAGTACCGCCAACATAAACACCGGCAAAAATATCGCCCATAACGTATGCAGTTTTCAGCAGAACAATATTTAAATGTACTTTTCCCCCTCATTAGCAGCGTATTCGTCATCTCCAGAATAATCTGCACTGGTACTAGGTTGTTGAGCCACACGCAGTCGCGGTGCGTGATCCTAAGATTGGGGGGTGCACCATACATAAAAATAACGATAATCATAAGAATAATAAGAATATCCCTAATATGAGATAAATATTTATCTAATATTAAGGTTAGTCTTATTAACTCTATTAATTTGAAAACTACCTAATTTTCTTTGTAAAAGGAGCTCAATTCTACTGATTTTTACATTGTACAAATTTTTCAATTACTTTGTTGTTAAAATTCTTCGATATTTGTAATAAGTCTTTTTCAATGGAGAGCATAGCCCAAAGCCGACAGTCTTTCCTGGCACATGGTATTGCGCAAAAATGTCTTTATTCGTTTTAAATAGAAATTTTCCACAAAAACGAATACAGTTAATAATAATGTTTAAAACATACCTGTTTTTTGAAAAACCGCTTCATTATATGCTGCCACTGCTCGTCGATGAGTAGAATCGAGCATTGTCGCAATATTTGCAGTGCCTAGCATGGCTAAATTCAAACATTATTCATGTATCCAGCATAATTTGCATGTTTTTTTTTTTTTCTCGTTTATGTGATTTAAATCCGTTACTAAAGTTTTGGTCCAAGGTGTTTCTCCGCCAAACAAAACACTCGTTCAATACATCGCATCCACTTAACCACAAATGTTTTTAAATAAGTCATTATTAAATGTTCTTACAAATTGTTTACTTTTTCCTTTCACGGCTAATTTTAAATTAATTTGTGGAGTGGGCTACCTAGAGTTTTAATTTGCACTTTTTCCTCCAAACTCAAGTTAGAGAAGTGAGTTTTTAATAAGTTTTGAATATAATTCATTGTTCCAAACTAGATTGTAAACCGAGTTTATATTTGTAAAACGTGAGCGATAAAACAGCAATCGCAATGTACGAAAACAATTCACAAACTAACCGATCGATCACTTTCGTGCGCTCTTAAACTCCGCACATCATATCTATAGGATTCGCCCACTACGCGTAATAATTGTGGAGGGGCAGTAACAATATACGCGTTCGCTTTTTCGTATTCGCACGGAAGCGCGATAGTCGTCCCGCTTTTTCGTATTGCGCTGTCGATTCCCGCGCTGCGATCGGAAACCAGTGGCGTTAGAGATAGAGACCTAGCGTCTAGTGGATTCGTAACGCTGCGGCCAAATAATATTCAGATGGTATTAACGCTAGGGATGCGGCAAGCGATAAATTAAGAATGCATCCATTAATTACTAAATAAGACTATTCAAGCTAAATTGTTTGGTAGTGCGCGCGCACCACAACGCTTATAGCCCAACGCCACTGGCCACACGGGTTGTTGTTCCACGATCTAAACCAGTGGTTCTTAACCGGTGGTTTCTAATTTTCACTTCCCTGCGATTTTCAATTTTGACGTGAAATTTTGCCAAAATCGTTGAAATTACAAAGGTCTATAAAATAACTGCTCCTAATTCTTAATAAGGAAGTGAAGTATCCGGTTGTATAAAAAGTATTGAAAATTGCTGATGTGTTCAAATATGATTATTTATTTGATAAGCAGGAGGAATATAATTTAGAATGTAACCAACATCCGACTCTATAACTTGTCAACGAGTAGCCAGAGAAAACGTTTTATGTGATATTTGTAGACGGTGGCGATCGTCAAATGATTTATTTTTTAAATGTTTGCTGAGGGAACAGAACAAAATGATAGCAGTGGGGAAAGGTCTGGTGAATACGGTGGATGTTCAAGGCATGTCTACAAGGGGACGCGCAGTGTCGTGCAGTAGTATAACTTTGTCCAGCCGCAACCACAGAAGATCAAACTAGCAGAGAAATTACGGAGTTGAGAACAATAGACAGCGGCAATGACGGTGGCATTGTTCTCCAAGAGTTCCCAGCGATACACGCCGCGATACACCCCACCAAACTGACAACATAATCTTTTCGGGTAGTAGTCGCGATCTAGGTACCGATTGTGTTGGAGCATCTGCATCCCACTGACGCTTACGATTGTGATTTACGTAAAACACCCACTTTCATCCCCGGAAACAAGATTTAGAGACAGTGAAAACTATGACTACGGGAGAGAAGTTGTGTACAAATGTTACTCCGATGCTGGCGATCAGCTTCGCTTAATAAACATGGTATCCACTTCTCAACTACTGAGCTTTGCCTTCTAGTCCAGCTGCAAACTACCAGGCCTGACTACAGACGAGCTCTAATGCCATCTGTCATTGGCAAATAGCAAATCGCACCACGAAGGCTACCTCAGCCATGGGCGTGTAGAAGAGCCTTCGGGTGTACGTGGGGATTGAGGCCGAGGATCCTTCATTGGATGTCACGGCCATAGATCGCCCCGTTATTACCTATGGTGCCATCGTTTGGTGGCTAGAACAAGAACGGATAAGGCTAGAAAGCAACTTGATAAGTTCAAAGACTCAGCCTGTCTAGGCATCACTAGTGCAATGAGGACAGCCCCAAGTAGGGCCATAGAGGTCCTCACGGGGCTGCCTCCTTGCACTTGGTGATTGAACATGAGGCCATGAGGTCGGCTTGCAGGCTGACCGGACTTGGCCATTGGATAGGCGAGGAACAAACTACTGGCCATGCCACAATATGGATCAAGGCTACCAAAAACTGTCCAGTACTCCTTATGCTACAGGACAGTGTGGAGACGACAATTGTCCCAGTCCAAAACTAGGGGATCCAAATCCCTAGTAGGGATGACTGGGATAACATAATACTATATGCCAAAATGGAATCATCTGGTTTACAGACGGCGCCAAAATTGGCGATAAGGCCGGAGCGGCAGTATATGGCAAAACCACGAGGACAAAATTATCCTTTGCCTCGGTTCATATGCTAGCGTTTTCCAGGCGGAAATATATGCTATCCTAGCATGCGGGATGGAAATCCTAAAGGCGGCTCCAAAAAGGAGAACGATTCCAATATGCACGGACAGTCAAGCGGCCTTGATGGCTATTGAATCCAGCAAGGTCAAATCGCGACTCGTCCTTGACTGTAAAAAAAGATTCTAATTGATCTGGCCGGTTGTAATAGAGTGATACTCACATGGGTACCGGGACCTCAGGTGTCCCGGGAAATGAGGACGCCGACAGACTGGCCAGAACTAGGATCAATAGGGTACCCCATAGGACCTGAACCTATATTGGGGGTCCCCTATTCAATGGGGGTTTCAACCATGAAAGAGCTCCTAAACAAGGAGTTCGAAAAATCATGGCAAGAAGCCCCGGGTAGAGGCAGGCGAAGGCCCATATTATTGGGCCTTCGCTCAAATTAACTCAAAGTCTCCTAGGTATGAACCGAAGAGACATTAGAACGTGGCAGGACTCCTGACAGGCCACTGTCACCTTAAAAGGCACCTCCACATGATAAGGGTCATAGACGATCCTGAATGTGGATGGTGCATGGAGGATGAGGACACTGCATCTCACATCCTCACAGAATGCCCTGCAATTGCAAGGGTCAGAGAACGGCACTTTGGGAGCTGTGTTCTGAACCCAAAGGACATTAAGAGTATTCACCCCAGGAAAATATGCGCCTTTGCTAGAGAGGTCGGCATACCTGGGTGAACACTCATGGAATGTGGGTGCACAATGGGCCCGTCAGGCGGCCTAAGTGCAATGGGTCTTCCGCCCAATTTTCGTATTCATTCATTCATGGTTTATTGTCGACCTCGACGCGAGTTAGAGACTTGCGATTTTTAATTTTCGGTAGCCTATAGGATTGGTTTTAATGCCCTGAAGGTGTTACATGGCGACTTAAACGGTTCGCCGTCCACACTCCAAAAAGCAACCCCATGTCGAAATTTGAAGATTTTAACAGCAATTTCAAAGACATATAGGATTAACTAAAAAGGACGCTGTCGAGTAGAAACACCATCCCGGCACACGTTAAGACCTCCTAGATAAGTTCTGTCTATTTGGTCGCTGTCCCATTTCTTCAACCCATTTCCAGAACATTTCAACCCATAAGCCACCCCTTGCATTTATGCAGGTTTGTGTGGTTTAACCTCTGTTGCCACAACTCTCTGTCCCTTTGTTAATCCAAGCACACCTCCAAGCCACACCTACTCCGACGCCCCACCCACCCCTCTGGTTCCGCCCCTGTAGAAGGCTGCGTGGGATGTCCATTTGTCTCGAATTCATGTCATGGCATTACTTGAAGGCTCTTGAAGTTGAAGGGACCCATTGTCAGCGGCCGATTGAGCGCCAAAAGTTATATTCCATCTCCAAACCACCCCGCTGAAAATTTTCCGCGCTGAGGGATTGTAAGCAGGTCTTGATGCGTGGAGTGACTCTGAAAACCTTCCTAAGAATGCTTGAACCCTTTTCGGATCACCTTGAATCGTTTGTCTCATTCAAATCCTCTTTTTGCGTCCCATTGTCCTCTATATTTGACTCCCTCCAAAAAATTAGTGGAAAAGGTCCTGCGAGCAATCGAGGCTTCATGTGCCCTAGTCACAGTGAACACTTGTCGCGCGTACCAAAGCATCTCTCCCAAATTTCGCGATTGTCAATTCACACAAGTGCAAAGGAAGGTTCGGTCTACCCAACGAGCCTTCTTTCAGGAATTTTTCACCCACTCAAAATTTTGGGTCGGGATTTAATTATTCGGTAATTATAGACATGAACTTCCATTCTCATAGCAGTGCTGGAAATCATATATTGGAATAGCCTTCAACTAGTCGGTTACAGTCATTTGAATGTTTTCTATAGCTCCAAAAATGACGTCCTTGAGGTGATTTTTCAGGCTCAGGAAGAGAAAAAAAGTCACAAGGACTCAAGTCAGACAAATAGGGAGGCTGGAGAGCCGCAGGAATGTTTTTTGCTGGCTAAAAACTCGCTTACTGAAATGTCTGTGTGACAATGATTGTCGTGATACAAAACATTCAATTGTTGTTTAGTCTCACATACATGACCTCATTGTGAACAATTCCTTGGCTATCAAAAAGCAAATCAGCACGCATTTGATCTTCGACTTGCTCATTCTTGCTTTTTGGGTCTTGGAGAGCTTGGAAGTCTCATCACCAATAATAACACGTTCCATAAAATGAGGATCATTTTCAATCGGTTCCAAAAGGCAAGACATCTTTCTCTCCTGATATCCTTTTTGTCCCTGCGAGAAGTTTTTTGAAACATTTTTTCGCAGATTTTTCTCATCCCCAATTCGTTAGTCAAAGTTAGATGAACAGTGGTGTGATTCAAATTTAACTCTTCCCCGATCATAGACATAGCTTCTTGTCGTCAACCGACGATCTGCGTGGTCGTCGTGAAATCGGTTCCAATGGCTCATCGGTTCTTGAAGATGAAGGTCTTCCACTGCGTGGGTTCATCTTCAATCGACTTCTTCCTCTGAGAATGTCTTTAATCACCGAAAAATCTGGGCTCTTGAAAAAACATTGTCTCCGAAGGCGTGTTGAAGTTTTGCCAAAGTATGCCGTTGTGCTTGCGTCCAAGTCTGAAGCAAAAACCTGATAAGCACACCGTTGCTCAAAATTAATATCACTCATTTTTAAAACGCACTAGAAAAAAACGGTTTACGAAAATAGTCACAAAAAAACAAACAAATGACAACAATATAACAAGTCAAAAATTATAATAAGTTCCAACTTGTACCGAAGTGTATTACATGTTAACCCACTCCCTCTTCCAAGTCCCGTCTCCGCAGTGTTGTCAGATCAGGCGCTACGTTGCCAGTCTCGTTACTCAATTTACATAACCTCGTATTAAACATTGTCGACCTCGACATCAAAGTCGATAATAGATACAATTGGCGCCATAGAATTGTCGACGTCGCCCATCTCTGCTTGAAACTACTGGAAGTGCCCTTCAGTCACGGCTAACATTTACACATTTTACTTTAAAATCTCCTAAAGGCGGTCGTCCATCTTTCGGCGCTGCAGCCATGACTGACGTCATCTTTACCTCACAAGCAAAACCTTTTAACAATCCCCCATTTATCATTTCGCCGCTACCCCTAGCGAACGCGGGAATTCACGAATTACATCATTTTGTTGCAGAATGTCAGCTACACCTGATCGAAGAGGGAAACCGTCGTGAGCAACGACGAGATGCCGCCTACGTCTGACTGCCAAGTGTGGTTTCCCACGCAAGCGACGGGCCACGGATTGGTCATAGAACTCACGCGACTGAACGTGCCCTGTCCGAAGGGGTTCGTTCATACTCGGACTGAACGTCACGCAGCACCAGCACTACCGCAGCCACAGGCAGGCCCACCTCTGCGGCAAGCTGGAGGAGCCTCCGAGTTCGGAGCGGCGGGTCTACTTCCCCTCTCGCACACCCAGCCCTTCAGGCCAGCCCGCGGGGGCAACCCGGTGTTCTCCGTGTCGTACCACCTGGTGGACTACTGCTACAACATCACCTTCGTGTCCAGGAACGGGTCCTTCGAGCTCCAAGCCGACGGGGAATTTGCAATGCACCTTCAGGATCTACCTGCCGTTGGAACAGGGTGGCGCTGAATTTGAAAATCGGCGACAGTACGTCTACAGGTGAGTTAAGGGGTTACACTACCCACCAAAATTTTTTCCCGTTTTTTTAATTTTTTTCTGATGTATAGACTACATCACTAGCACAAAAAAAGGATGATTATAAACGGACATTATAAACATAATAGAATAAAATTCAGTCCATTACAACACCTGGGATTCTAAGAAAAAAAAAAATTGAGTGATTTATCAATTTTACACTTTTTTATACAGGATTTTCATGTCCGCAAAAAATATTCTGTTCTTGGCATATTGAGATTTGAAAGCAGCAACCTCAAAACCCCTGGAAACAGACTTTCGGCGTAAAGGTTGTGTATATATTGTTTAATTAACGTTTTGCACCCCTTTCAACCTCTGTTTTTACTCAATTTTCACACAAATTTCATGCTATGGACATGTTAAATTTGAAATCGGCAACTCCCAGGACCCTGGGAAATATAATTTGGGAATAAAAGTCTGTGTATTTTGTCACATAGAAACATTTACGCACCCCTTCAACCCCCTGTTATGCTCGATTTTCACCTCTGGGTACATTCCTGCTTTTTGTCAGTCTTGAATTTTTAAATCAGACGTCGAAACTCCCCAGAAATTATTCTGTGGGTAATCTTTTCCCCTTTTTTACCCCCTATTTTATTGGATCTTCCCTCCTTAGAATAAATTTCTTGTCATGCGACAATAGTTATATCTAAAAAACCAAACGCAAACTAATTGTTTTTACATCAGGAAGTAATTTCTGCATGTACTTCTTGTCATCATATATCACAGTTGATTTTACTCTATTTTAGAGGCGTTTATCACTGTATCTCAAAATGTTGACGGTGTATTGACTTTTCTGAGGTCGGATTCCGAATTAGCGTCGAAAAATACATGGGATACTAAGGTCAATATCCAGGATCACGACTTTTTTGTGTAGCTGTGCTATTCTAACAATGATGGCCAAAGGTGCACAAATAAGTTTCCGCTGTTTTTAGCAAAAAATTGGGGATTTATTATGAAAGGATGGTACCTAATATTTTATTCGAAGACAGGGGTTTGCTACTATTTTTCCCATCTTTCTGACAGCATACGGATACCGCGTCGGAAGAATGCTTCTTCATCTTTTTGAGGCTATGCACGAATCGACCCAATTTTGGTATTCTATATGATGTGAAGTGTTACTCACACAGGTCATGCGCCATCGATAGAAACAAGTGGAAACCAGAAAGAGCAATGTCTGTAATATGGCGGGTGGAGCAAAACCCTCAATTGGGTGACTTTCCAAATAGGTTTTGACCGGCGCCGCAACTATGGACGATCATATCATGCCGAGAACAACTTTTGTCGTGTCTGGAATAGTAGTGGGCACAGCTTCTCCTTGAGTGCTCGATATGTGTTCGGTAGTCTATCGAACATCTTCGATAGCTGTCTATCGAACACTCACTACTGCATCTGTATCCAGCAATGGTTTGGTTCGGTTTTGAGCTTCCAATTCCGCGTCTTCGTACACTTTCGGCATTTCACTGCGTTCCTTGGCCTTCGATGTTAAATTGCCGTTCTAACTTGAAACCCCTCACGACAACTTCTCTCACTTAAGGCAGCCTCACCATATACTTCTACAAGCAATCGATACGCCTCAGCTGCAGATTTCTTAAAATTTAAGAAGTTCCAGCAAATGATCAATTAAAAAATAATTTTGGATTGCCAAGCTTTTAAAAACTTTACAGCTTATTTTCCGAATACGTCTCTGCGGTCCAGAACTTTCGAAAAAGCCATTACTGCTGTATTATTAAAGTTCTATTGGTAGTTTTCGCGTTGGTACAATGAGTTATATTTTCTGAAATATATATATAGATGGCGTTATTCAGTCTTAGGGAAGCTAATAGGACGATACAATAGCCGTATTATTTGTACGATTGGAATACGTTCTCAACTTTAAATGCGTTTTTCTCAAAACTGTGTTTTTCAATTGGCGTACAACGCAGCTCAGTTTTAACCGATTGGACTTATATATTATAATTATTAGCATCTTGCCCGGTGTCTCGAGCTGTATTATTTCAATGGCATATCTCCGTTAGTTAATGAGATATAATTGAATTAGGGGGACTAACCACCTAAATTTCTTTACATAGAGCCTAATATTAATATTCCGCCACTTCCGGTTTAACCGGAAACGACCATAACTTTATTTCAAATGACACCCTGTATATTTTTGGAATTCTACGCAAAATTCACTTTCCAATGGTGTATCACACTTTGTATTTTCGATTCAAGAAAGGAAGCAAAATCGAATTTTAAAAGATTTCAAACAGATTTTATCGAAATTTATGAAAATAATGTGCTTTGCTTTGGATTTAAATTCAATAAAGTTGCTATCGATACAATTTTCCAAGACAGGCATGTTTAAGATCTCTGTCAAAAAAAATAGTTACTTGGATAAGGGTGATTTACAAATATTTTGTTGAGAGTCAAAATAACAGAAAATAGGTATGTTAAATAAATTACAAGAAATGTATACGACTAATTTTATTTTACGGGACCGTGACTTACGGATATCTAATTGATACAACAACCATGAGCACCAGAAATTATGCTAAAGAAAAATGTTCCAAAGCAGTGTCCATTTGCTTAACGCAACATTCGGCTCGATGCAAAAGTTCACGAGTGGTAACACTTCTTAATAACTAGACATTAAGAGCTACACATTCATTTCCAATTCTATTTTTTTTTAAGTCTTCTAAGTCTGTAAGGGCGTCTCGTATACCCTATCTCTTTAAATACCCCAAAATTGAATTTAAATAATAATTTACAGCTCTAGAATTGTGAGGGGGTGCTCCCATCTTATTGAAAATGCATGTTTGATACGTATCTCCAGTGGAAGATTTCCAAGAAAATCTAAAATTCCCGAAGGAATTTAAGTATACACCAGTAATGTCCTCCATAAAACTTTGTCCCACAATGTACCCATCGATCATGCCACACACACATTAATTCCCAAATTCTTTGAAAATTAGCTCTCCCATCCAATGAGGATTATCCTCAGACCAATAATGACAATTGTGCCGATTTACAGTTCCATTATTATGGAAACGGCTTTCATCTGTCCATAATATTGAGCTAATGTTGCCATCTTCATGAGCAGTCGCTAGCCATGCAAGAAACGCCATTATTCTCTGATAATCTCCTGGTTCTAATCGTTGATGCAGATGTACTTAAAAGGTCGTATTTTGGCGAACTTGGATTCGCTGAATAGAAGAACGAGAAATATCGCATTCTGATTCAATGATCATATGGACCATTGGAAACACCTTCCCAAAACACCAACACTATGCTCTTCGTCAGTAGCAGTATTTCTTTAAAAGCGATTGTTTTTGAGAATGCCCCCACATGTGGCTGGAAATTTGAAGCCAAACAGGTAAAATACATATCACTTGGCATACGTCTATCAGGATATCTCTCCATAAACACGTAACGCATCACGCCTATTGTTCCTACATTCCCCATAAATTAGGATCATATCTAACTTTTCTACATTTGAAAAATTATCGTTATTCATTATTAATACCACTTTTGTTCGAAGCAATTTTAAGTTTTAATACAAATCAATAGCTTTATGGAAACTGTCAAGTCAAACTGTTAATAATTATTCAAATATTTTCAAAGCCTACTTTAGTTTTCCTGTGTTCCGTCTTTTTCAATATTTTAATTAATTTTACTCCTCAAGTGTATGCAACCAACATTACCCAATACATCATTTTTTCCCCTCACTCCCCGCTCCAAAAGGCACAGGACAGCAGTTTCAAGTATGATTTTTGAACTAAGCTCTTTCGAAGACAAGACACGCGACTTTTGCTCTCCCTACGTTAAACAATCAATCGGGGATATTTTAGTGCATCTACTTGCACAGTGCATCATGCGACTATTTTGCCATCAACTGCAGTACATCAGTGACGCCGGCCGGCATAGTGCATCGGAGGAAGGAAAGCACCCGCCTGCATATAGACCTTGGGAGATCGTGGCCTACGGAAGAAAACAAGTGCCTTATTCGAATACAGTCCACTAGATCCCTCTCACATCCTGGGTTGATCTATTTACTTTCGATCATTTTTTAAAATCTTTAATATTCGATTTTGCTTCCTTTCTTAAATCCAAATTACAAAGTGTGATACATCATTGGAAAGGGAATTTTGCGTAGATTTCAAATTTTGGAGAAAATATACAGGGGTGTCATTTCAAATAAGAAGTTAGGATGTTTTGGTTAAACCGGAAGTGTGAGAATGTTAATATTAGATTCTATGTAAAGAACTTTAGGTTTAAATTAGACGCCCCAAATTCACATTTATATCTATTAACTAACTGAGATATGCCATTGGAACAATACAACTGAGACACTCGTATATCTATCGCAGTACATGGCAATTTTAGGTGATAAATAACACGGGTCTACAAAAAAATGTTCTGTCCTCGCAATCAGACCCATCATTTCCTATGTTTTTTGATGCACTGAACCAAATTTGCTTAAAAAAATTTCTACCGCATCAGTTTTTCTACACCCCATATAACCCTCATAAACTCCTCACAGAGGAAATTTTTTTAAAAAATTTCTTTAACTGTTTTTATGACCTTTATTTTGTTTTTTTGGTCGCTTGATCACGAATCTGAAGTCAAGAATAAATTTCGACTTAATGACAGCTATCAAATTTCAATAAAAAGTAAAAGTTGAAATTAAATGCATATTCCTGGCTTTTTTAGGATGATCATTCATTTTGTTGTAGATGTTGTTATATTTGTGAAGGAGCTACGTAGATCTTTTTTATTTATATCTATTTTGTTCTTTTCTTGTTTTTGGTTTTTGTAACTATTATACGGGTGGACGCATTTTAACCTGTAGATAACGTCGGCCGGTAAGCGAAAAAATAAAAAAAGTTGTATATAAAGTTCGATGAGCAAGGAGGGGAAGTAACCTTTGACCTCGACATTGACTATAAAGGGGTTATTTGAATTGTCAAAACAATTTTTTCAAATGGAAACAACTGTTTTTCGACCACGGATTTGAACAGACGGCAAATTTTACGTCCAAGATGGTACTCTGTCAACAAAGGTCATGGCAAAGGTCGAATAAAAGTAAAATTTTCAAAATTGTTAAATAACGAGGGCTGGCTCGGGATATAGATTGAAATAGGGCAATTTTTCTGATTGAAGTTGTCAGGGTCGAATAAGGTCACTTCCTGATACTAATGACCTTGACGTTAAACATTCTCAAATCAGAGGCCAAAGTCGAGGGTTTCACGCTTTGACCGCTTGGCCTTGAAATAATCTTAAAAACCAACAAATTTTACTGTTTCCAATCTCTATCCCGAGCTAGCCCTCGTTATTTACAATTTTCGAAAATTTTACTTTATTCGACCTTGCCATGACCTTGTTGACAAGTACCATCTTGGACGTAAAATTTGCCGCTCTTTTCAAATCCGTGGTCAAAAATAGTTGTTTCCATTTGAAAAAATTGTTTTGACCTTCAAATAACCCTCAAGGTCAATGTCGAGGTCAAAAAGTTACGGTCATTAACCCCCTCCTTGCCCAACAACTTCTGTATTTTATTTTTTCGCTTACCGGCCGAGTTATTTCATATTAAAGGTTAAAAATGGTCCACCCGGTATAACAGTTACAAAAAATCAAAATAAGAAAAAGAACAATATATATATATATATATATAAATAAAAAAAGATCTAAGTAGCTCCTTCACAAATCTAACAACTTCTACAACAAAATAGTAATGAGCATCCTAAAAAACGTAGGAATATGCATTTAATATCAACTTTTTACTTTTTGGTGAAATTTGACAGCCGTCATTAAGTCGAAATTTATTCTGACTTCATATTCGTGATCAGCGACCCAAAAAAAAAAAATAAAGGTCATAAAAGTAGTTAAAGAAATGAAAAATTTCCTCTATTAGAGTTTATGAGGGTTATATGGGGGTGTAGAAAAAAACTGATGCGGTAGAATTTTGTTTTTGCTAAATTTGGTTTCAGTGCATCAAAATACATAGGAAATGATGGGTCTAATTGCAAAGACAGAACTTTTGGTAGAACTGTGTAATTAGGATTTCAGTAAGGGGCGTCCATTAATTATTGAGGCGTTCACGGGCGAGAGGGAGGGAAGGGTGAGGCCGAATCTCATCTAATCTTACTTTGGGGGAGAGGGGGGGGGGGGGTCTCGGCAAATTTTTAATTTTTTTAAGCGTAATTTTTTTTCCGCAAAAACAGATAAGATCTGCGAAAAATAGGGTTAAATTAAGTAAAACATGTTCCTTCACTCAAATATGGCAAATCTTACACAATTATATTTATCGTGGTTTTGTGAATGCTTCAAAATCTAGTCAAATAAAGATATTAAGCGAATTATAATTTATTTATTTTTTTAGAATAAATCCAACGCATTTAAACGAGAAACACACGTTTTGAAAAATCTCACGTGAGATAGGGGGATGGGGGAGGGGTTGTGCCAAATCTCACGACATCTCTCCAGGGAGGAGGGGGTTCGAAAATCACCAAAAACGCCTCACGTAATTAATGAACGTCCCCAAACAATTTAAGGTCGATTTCTTAAGAAAAAAAAATAAACAAAATTAATGACAATTTGCCAATTTACAAAAAAAAAAATCTTGGGTACTTCAAAGAAAAACTAATGTAGATTAAGATTTGTGTCTGGTGATACTTTCCCCACCCTGATCTCGCTAGACAAGCCAGTGAGTCGCTCAGTTTGATTGTAGCGGTCGTTTCAATTAGTCTACGCACCGAAGTGACGCGTCGAAAAAATGTTAAGTGTTCCCAGCTGGAGCAATGAGTTAATGTCATGTTTCTTGTTAAACTGGGGAAACTTTCGCAGAAGCTTATGCAATGTGTACAGAATTAATTTTTATCCCGCACACAAGTTTTGAAATAGTTTAAACCTGAAACGACCGAAGACAATCCGCGCCCCGGACGGCCCTCAACGTCAAAACGGACGAAAACATTAAAAAAACTGGTAAATTAATCCGCGAAGATCATCGTCTAAGCATCGGAGGGCTTGCTGAAATAACAAGAATCGGCAAAGAATGTGTTCGCCAGATTTTGCATGAAACGTTCACCATAGTACATACATACATAAAAATAGTAATAAAATTCCTAACTCCCAAGCAAAGGAATCAAGAATGAACATTTGCGCCGAAATTTTAAACAACATTGAAACTGATCCAGGCTTGTTAGACACGGTGACACTAAAGGGAACAAGGTTTGAAAGTTTGGAAACGGTTAAAGCAAAAGCAAAGGAGATTCTGAACCAGCTGACAGAAGCGGACTTCCAGCACAGCTTTCAACAATGGAAAAGTCGTTGGAGCGTGTAGAGATCGCCAAGGGGAGTACATTGAAGGCGAAAAAGTTGTTATTGTAATTGGTAACGAATGAAAATTGTTATGACAGCTGTTCATTTGTTTAATAACCACACCTCGTAGTTTAGCTTTTAGTACAAACAAGTCATGTGTAGAACAAATACATAAAACTGCATATCACTTAACATTTATCGAGGTTGTATAACCACACAATAAAATGGAAATGAACACTCAGTATACCATAAAGGACTATCGTCATAAAACAAACATGGTGTGAGAGGGAAATGGCGAATATAATCAAATAAGAAATTGGGGCGTTTAAGCCGCTGTGATTCATGAAAGTCAAATGAACATGGATAAAATCTGTATATTTGAAATCTTTTAAAAAAACACAAAGAACAGGTCATATTTGAATTCGTTTTATTTAAATTGCCGTTTTTGTGTTAAGTTATAATATATTTATTATAATAAATATATTGTTATAATATATTAAGTTATAACAACGGATCGCTTACATCCTATTACAGTTCCTCTTTTCTGTCAGGTGAAAATAAAACAGTTGCTAACCCACAAGGAAAATCGGTATTTTGTGAAAATTTGAAAAAAAAGAAAAATGAATATTTAGTTATAAAAATCAATGAACAATCAAAAATTTATAAAACAAACTAATAAAATTTCTATTGTTTTCTTGAATGTCCTCCTTTTTATTTAACAACTACAGTTTTTTCAGTTCATTTACATGTACTTTGTTAAGTACGTAGAAATTTAAAAAAACTATAAAAAGTCGCATGGGGTAAAAAAATAGGGGTTTCTCTTAAAAGATATAGTTACACAAATATCTCTCATTGGTACAACAAAAAAACAGACTGAGATAAGAATAAGTCTAGGGAGAGTTTTTGGATCGCTGTAACCGATTCTGGAATCCGTTTTGTCCCATCAGACCTGAGTTTCATGTAAGTGGCATTTTTGGGTAATAATGGCCCTAAAATTATAACATAGGTAAAAAAAATAATCGTTAGGTGGACTTTCTGACGTAATTTAGCCAAAATGGCCATTTCTTGAATTCGATTTCATGAAGAAGAATTTCTTCCTCGTTTTTTTTTTTGTGATGGTGATCACAAATCCGGAATTAGGAAATAAGAAAATCAAAGAAACTAGTTGGATTTGGTGCCATTAATTTGGGCTAGTATCTATTTTCTAGATGTCTTTTTAAGTAACAAAAAAATGTCCTTAGGGACCATTGGTTACGAAATCTAACATAAGATAATGAAATGAGAAAAGGAAACATACAAAAACATAATTTCCCTAATCACAAGACTCTCACAAGACTAAATCTAAAATAATCAAATACTAGACTAATACAAGACGATACTATCTGTGGCGATTTTAATGTACAGATACAGTAAAAATATCGGGTGTATCCCAATGATACATGCCGCGAAGGCCACACCACACTGACATCATCTTTTTCGGTGGACAACAGGTTTAGGTACCGATTTGAGCTGGAGCATCTACGTCTCCACTCTCTACTACCCATTGGCACTCACGACTGTGATTTATGTATATAAAGCACCACTTTTCATCCCCAGTAACAAGATTGTTTAACCAGTCAAAACGACGACTGCGGGAGAGAACTTGTATGCAAATGTTACTGTGATTTATAAACTCGTCGTTCGCGCTGGCGCACAGTGGTCAATTTTGCGATTCTAGAATGACAAAATTCCAAAAACTCGTGTTCTCAGAATTAAATTGTTTCATTAATAATGATAATAGACCCATTAAAATATTTAATGCTGTAAAATTTATTATTATATTATAAATTTTTATGACCCTTAATGAGGGTTGAAATATATAAAAAACCAGGTACCTGCTTGAGAATATTTTAGTAGTCTATGTGACCCTAATGTGTGCAGTTGAACCTCCGTTGGTTTTATGTGAAGTGAATTTGTTCTCGATGGAAAATTTAGTGGAAGGTATGTACTTTATTTTGGTATAAAACAACTTGTTTTTTTTTTTCGTTTAAATCAGAAAATTTCGGTTATAGTTGGTTCTGTAAAAATTTTATATTTTCTGCAATATTAAAGTTTCTCGAGAGCTACAATTTGATTTCCGCTTTCTTCCGCGTTGATCTTTTTTCCATAGATTGCCTGTAACTTACTCTACTAAATTACAAAAAAATTACCTGCGTCTAAGTGCGTCTAATTATTTTATCCCTAATTTTAGAAACGTATGTCATACCTCGCAGAAGCCTGTTCGAGATATGGGTTGGCGAACCGGAAAAGGCAAAAGAAATATGAAGATATCTTCGTATATTTTTAATTACTTAATTTTTTAATCTTGCAACTCCTGATGCTAACTTAGAAGATCTTCTTATGAAAAAATTTCGTCATTTAGCTATAAATTGCCTCAAAGATGGGCAGAATGTTATCGAAATAACGAGAAGTTTTTAAATAAACACAAAACATGGTTGGAAGACAACATGGTTTTACCTGAATTACAAACCATATATACCGGATGTTCAGAGCCAACCTTCAGCTTCCTAGTTCGAGTGGTCCAGGAGGCCAAAAAATAATTTCAACAATCATGAAAAGACCAAAAGACGCAAAATACAGCCATTACTAGAGACAAAAACACTAGTAAAAGAATTGATTTATGCGGCTCAAGCAAGTTTACAGTCTGAGGATACGCGTGATGCGGCAACATTGCTAAAGGAAATGGTATCTACTTCTCCGAAAAGTGCTACACGTATCAAGAAGTCTTTTACTCCTGATACTAAGGGCGAAAGCTCAATAATGAAGCACTTGCAACTTGTTTAGATGGGAAAATGACCAAAAGATCGCATATTGCTGTGCAACAACGCCTAAGAATATTAGCTCCAAGGTATTTCATCATATCCATTCCTGATTGCAGCCAAGGCAAAGTGCTATCCGGAAAATGTCGTAGTTCAGAAACATCTCTGCTGAAGTGGATTTACAATCTTTAATAGAACATACTACGAGACGGATTTGTGAAGTGCAACGGGTCGTCATAGGAACAGAATAAAGCTGAACTAAACGATGTTTAAATAATTTTTAAATGGGGTTGCGATGGGAGTTCTGGAAGGTCCATATAAACAGAGATTTACCAAGGACAGTGCTGAAGATGAAGAAATTGTGGATAGTTCCATATTCGTGTTATCAATAGTGCCTCTTCAGTTGTCGTCTATGATCAAACTAATAAAACCATATTGTGGCAAAATCCAACTGCGTCGAGTACAAGATACGTCCAATAAAATTATTATTAAAATCCGAGTCGGCTCAATTAATTAAACACGAGACGGAAAAAATTGAAAAAACATATATCTCAATTGTCTCCAATAAAATTATTCATTGAAGAAAAAAAATATTTGTCAAGCCAAAATTGACATTTACCATGGTAGACGGCCAAATTTGCAGTTCCATTTTGGATGTTTCTTCTCAAAAAATGTTATATATGTGGATGTTTACCCAAAGAAATGAATGAGAAGTCAAAGTTCTTACAAAAGAAAGATAATCCTGAATCCTACCGATTTGGTTTATCACCTACATGCCAAAATCGAATGTTTTGTGCTTGCTTAAAATTTCTTACCCTTGGAAATACAAAAGGCGCAAGTAAGGGTGAAGATAAAGCAAGGTGAACAAGCGTAAACAAGAAATTCAAAAACGATTTAAATCAGAAATGGGACTTCTAGTGCATGTTGTAAAAAACAAGATATGGAATACTAACGATGGCAATACAGCCCGTTAGTCGTTTTTTGATAATCCAAAATTATCAAGTTCAATAACTGGAATTGATAAAACATTACTTCAAAGCGGTTTTCTTCTTACTGAAAGCAATTTCATCGGATTGAACTTGACCCTGAAGCTTTTCAGAGTTACGCTTCAGAAACATTAGACAAATATTTAGAAATTATGCGTGGTATTTGATGCCTACCAACCTGTTCAAAATACTAATTCATGGGGCTACGATAATATCAATTAAACACGCACTTCTTCCAATTGGACAAATATCAGAAGATGCCTAAGAGTGTAGACATAAAAGAAATTAAAAAGTTTAGGGAAAAGTCATAGCAGGAAATTTTCTGAAAGACGGTAATGGAAGATGGCATGAATATGCTCTTATTTCCCAGATCCATTAATAAATATTTTAAGAAGAAACTATAAAAAGTCCTTAAAGAGGCTAGTGCCTGAGCCACTTACCCTCTTTAAAAAACCCTGTCCCGCCTGGTAATATTGAAAGCGGTAATGACACTAGTGATGACGACTACATAAGTAGTTCTGATAGTGATTAGATTACTTTATTTAATATTACAATTATTTTTATTAAACATTTGTAGCTATAGAACAATTTGTCTCATTTTATGGAACTTTGTACTTTTTATTATGTATTTATTTTTTATTTATTTATTTATGTGCTATATATATGACACAGTAATTACCTTAAACTTTCAAAATAAATGATATTTTATCAAAATAAACATGTTTTTTTGTTTAAATAATTTTGTCCTAGAATCGCAAAATTGACCACTGTGTGGCGCTGGCGCTGGCGTTCGCGTCCATAGTTAAAACAGTAGTTTTAGGTAGAGTCGTTTATAAATGGCGCTGGCGTTCGCCGGCGTTCGAGATAAGTTAGTTTTATGTTTCGGCGTTGGGCGTTCGTAGCACGCACACCGCGACGAATCACAACTCATGAATGTAATCACGTTATTATGACGTTTTATTAAATGACAAGCATATCATTTTAGACAGTTTCCACGTTTTAACATAATTGTGGAACAAGATTTATAAACATAAAGTAACAGACAACAATCCCATCAATTTGGTATTATTGTTTGTCAAATCCATGTTTACAAAATGAAAAACACAAACAAAATAGATTAGGTTAGCATAACCTTAATTTATGAAACAAAAGAAAACGCGAGCGCCAACGACAGTTTATAAATGGCATGTTTGAGATGCTACAGCGACAACGCCAAATTTAAAAGGTGATGCTGATATTACAGAAGGCGTTCGATGGGTTCAATGTAAATGGTCTTGACTTTGAAGTTGACCACGACGTTGTTTAATATCCATAATCTGGATTTCTTAAAAATTTCTTCCTCTTAAGCCTTTTTTTTATTGATTTTAAAGTATTCTAAATCTACAAAAGCTACCAACTCACAAAATTCAATGAATTAAAAAAAAAAAAGAAGAATGTTTCTCAATTCCAAAGTTGCGAATACCTACTTATATACGAAAAGTAGTTGATATCAAATCGGCTTTGGTAACGACCTGACAACAATATTATTTTTCAATCCTTATCACTGATTTTCTGCCAATACTAATTTTATTGGTTGGTAGGATTCTGCATAACTACGTCCATATGTACCCCACCACTCTCCAAACTTCCAAATACTTCTAGAAAATAAAATTTAAACACTTCTAGGGAAATGGCTCAATACTAATAAATCAAGCTGAAACTAAAAAAACACACTAAAAACTCGTCCTGTATACATTAAAATATGACAAGCTGATACATAGTGTGATTAACACGCGGTATACAAACTCTCGAGCTCCAAAGTTTTTACATACATTTTAATGGTTTTGTAAATGAGTTTCATGTTTTCATGACAAATTAAAAAATATAAAATATAATACATTGGTTCTAGTTGGTGTGTATGTACTGTTTACTAATGGAATAAAAAAAGTGTAATATGTAAATGTTACAATTATTGTATGTAAATATGAACACATGGATTACTTAAGAAAATTGCTTTGCATATTAGCCTAATTAATTGTGCCGCGAAATATTGCTCGCATGAGAATGGGGGAATTAATTAGTCTCAACTCTTCTAATTATTATGTAAATGACTTGTAACTATGTAGGTACCCAGATCGAACATTAATGTACTACAACTCAATGCAAACGCGAAACTTTACAGAATTCACGAACTTCAATGTGTTAATACGAGGTGAGTAAATTAAGTAATGAGACTGGCAACGTAGCGCCCTATCCAGCATCACTTGGAAGAACGGTTGGTTAACATATAAAAAACACCTTCAGTACAAGTTTGAACTTGTTAGAGTCATTTGTTTGTTCGGTATTTCTTTTTCTAGTGCGTTTTAAAAATGAGTGACAGTCATTTTGAGCAACGGTGTGCTATAAGGTTTTCTTTAGACTTGGACACAGTGCAACGAATACTTTTGCAAAACTTCAACACGTCTACGCACACAGTGTTTCGGATTTTTTCTGTGGCTTAAGGGGTAACACCACTCTAGGATTTTGAAAACATCGGTTTTTATTTTTTGGTTTAAATTGTACTTTAGGGTCATAAAATGATATGCAATTGGTGAAAAAAATTTTTTACAAGTTTTACTTTCAATTTTGTCACACTCACTCTGAGCGCGTCATTTTCGAAATTACGCGCTCTCAGATAGTTTCTGAGCGCTCTCTTACTGATGCAGCAAAAAGGCCCGATCGTCTTTAAAATCATCCAGAAAGGAAGGAGGAGGAGGTGAACATAAATATAGATGGTCAAATGTATGGAGCGGGCATCGCAGATTAAAGGTGAGAGATTTTGAGAATTTAGGTGTTCATAAAACTTTAAACGCGTTTTTCTCGAAACCACTTTTTTCGAACTGGCCGGAAAGATTATTCGGAGACCGTTCAATGGATCGATCTGAAATTTTAACTATAGCTTCCCAATTACATTTTCCGTGAAGTACGTAAATTTTTTTTATAAACAATTTACTGCCGATTTTTTGGCCGAAAATTGAGTTTTTTTCATAAGTGCGCCATTTGCACAAAAATCAATTTAAAAACAAACGCCTACGTACTTCTCTAGCCAATAGTATGTAGATTAAGAAAATTTTTCGTCTTCAGTTTTCTGAGAAATTTGTCCGGCCGTGAAGGACCTTGAAAAAGGTGCTGTCGAAGATTGGCTGTATTCCGCCATTTTGTATTAAAATAATAATATTTTTTTTTAATACTTCAATACATGTTTAATAAGCTCTCTAAAAAGAAATACTTTTCCTTTTCCCATTATCCCAAAATAAATTCTTAAAGTTAGCCTTTTTTTCGGTCGCTAGAGTGGTGTTATCCCCTAAGGCATTCTCAGAAGGAAGAGAGTTGACTGAAGATGAACCACGCAGCGGAAAGCCTTCATATTCAAAAACCCATGAAAATGTCGATAGAATACGGAATCTTGTGAGTTCAGATCGTCGGTTGACGACAAGAATAATCGAGGAAGAGTTAAATTCGAAAGTGCCAATGCGCCTTGTCACACAACCATTTCAGTAAACGAATTTTAGCCATTAAAAAAACATTCGTGTGGCTCCTCAGCCTCCTTATTCGCCCGACTTGAGTCCTTGTGACTTTTTCTCTTTTCTCCCGAAATCGAAAAATCACCTCAAGGGACGTCATTTTGGGACCATAGAAAACAATCAAATACGTAACCGACCAGCTGAAGGCTATTCCATTATATGAGTTCCAGCACTGCTATGAGGAATGGAAGAACCGTCTCCAGCGCTGCGTGCCTTCCCAAGGATGTTATTTTGAAGGAGAAAATACTGAATTGTAATCCTATTCGAATAAAAAAATTGAGAAAAATCAGTCTCACTACTTAATTTACACACCTAGTATCTACTGGGTTTTCGTTTATATTTTGACACCTATCTACAGAGTTTATTATAAAACATTTATATATTTTGTATAAGAAAAACTTATACAAAAGTTTTAATAAATCTTATATTTTATCTTTTTTAATCTTATCATAATTAAAAATAGAACATCGAAAAGTTACAAACCGAAACAACCGTCATTTTTTAATGGAACACCCTGTATATTTTTTACATTTCTACAGGAACTGTTCTCTCTAATTTAAAAAATGTACAGGGTGTCCAATTCTCGGTAATTTTGTGAAATAACTCGGTTGTCTTTAAAGATAGAGAGTTCCCGATTTGCATTTTTGTGTAACAAAAGATGCAGTAAACAAAATTTTCATTCGAATATAAATTGTACATAAATACATTACTTAGTGGCTTAATTCATATTTGTATTTTCTTTAAATAAATTGTGTTTGTTATAAGCGCATGTCTGATTACACAGGCCCACAAAAAAAAAATTAGTTAAAAGTTGAGGTACCATATCGGTATGTTTTTTGGTGTGCTGAAAACGAATCCGAGGTCAGAATTCACCCGTCACCCTTAGATTTTGACATAACCTCAAAATCACACTTTACAAATACGTTAAAGAGAAAGGCCCACACAAAAAAACACCTTACTTATATTACTTATTTAGATGTACTAAAATAATAGGTATCTTACAATAAAAATGAGTTTCAGTTGTCCACTTTTCCTCCAGCAACCTCATTTACCCTACTGATTTGAGAAATCACCCCGATTCAAATCAGTTTTTATCGACATTATGAGTTTTAGTGCACAAAATACCTGAGGATAGAATTAATTTTGAATGTTTATAAGAAATGAATTCTTGACATTTTGGGAGGTGTAATAAGGTACTGGGTGGGTTTGGGGGGCGACTAGGGGTTGAAATCAGTTTTTATCGAAATTAACAGTTTTAGTGCACCGAAGTACCTAGGATGTGTATTAATTTTGAATTTTTATAAGAAATAAATTTTTTATAAACACCCTGGAGGGTAAATGGAAAAAGTGGACAATTAAAAATTCATTTTTGTTGTAAGATTATTTTAGCACAGCTAAATATGTAACATAAGTAAGGTCTTTTTTTGTTATGGGCCTCTCTTTTAACGTATTTGTAAAGTGTGATTTTAAGGTTATGTCAAAATCTAAGGTGATGGGTGAATTCTGACCTCGGATTCGTTTTAGCCCACCAAAAAACAAACCGTATGATACCTCAACTTTTAACAACAAGACTTTTTTTGTAGGCCTGTATTATTCACACCTAACACACCCTAAGCGGATAAAACGTTACAGCACGTTGCTTATAAGACAATAAATGATGTTACCGCATTTACATCGGGATTCCAACTTCTTAACGGTATTTACAAACACTGAAAATCAATGTAAGTGATTTTTTAGATGACTAGCCCTTGCAGGAATTTTCAAATTCTTGGTATCAATTGGTTGGGGCCCCGCCACAGTACCCAGGACATGACAAATGTTACATTCAATGTTTGCAGACAGGTGGTTCCGAAAGCGGGCTCTCGGCTACAGACCAATGAGAAAGAACCAAAATGCAGTCGATTTCTATCAAATCTCACCCCAGTCGATTTTTTCTTTGGGGGAGCATAAAAAGCAAAGTATACCAAAAATCCAATAAACACTAGATCCAATCAAAATCCAATAAACACTAAGAACTAGAAGATCGGGATGGGGGAACTTCAAAAAGAAAAATAGACTATTTTGAAAAATTCCAAAAATACCTGAAACAATTCACCTGAGTGAAAAAAAAAAAGGGAATTAAAAAAATAGAATTTGATATCCTACATTAATGAAAATACCTAAGTAATTAATTTTATATGTAGCTCATACCAAAACTAGATATTCACCAAATAATGTTTTTTTTTTATTAATTTTTCCAATATGGGGCGCACCATTGTCGAAATGTCGATAACTACTAACTAACGATATTAATTACTACATCAAAATTAAGGGGGAAACCTTTACAATCTTCAAAAAATCGATCTTTTGTTTTTTTTTTTTTCTATATTGAGGGTATACTGGAAAGAGGAAAAATTCATAAATATTGATTATTTACGGAGTTATCGCACATATTCGAGAGCGCCAGGCTCTACCCTCATACCACATACCGTAAACTAGCGAGTGAAGTAGCCGGAGCACTTGGCAGTGGAGTAATATTTCTTTCACAATACCTTTAGTGAAGAAAAAAAAACTCTTCGAAGAGGCTGAAGGTTTATTGTATGCACCTGGAATCGCTGATTCATCGGTAAGTCAAAACTAATAGTTTTAATATATTGGAACTTTAAACGTTATTAACTCTGAACTGTATTTTCAAAACTGCTCGTGCTGTAACTCAAAAAGTTATTGAACGATTTGGCTGAAATTTTGACAAATTTTTTGTCTATGCTATTATCGGAAGGATGTACCTAAAGTTTTAAAGATATCGCGTAATTACATTATTTTTTTGGGATAAAAATTGTCGAAAAATAGTCGAAATTTTGAACAGCCTACTTAATTTCGGGTTTTATACTTTTTTATAATTCAATAGGTTTATCCTTCCCCCTGCACATGTCAGTAACTAAAAAAAAAAAATGTTTTTTGGTTTCCGATTAAATAGAAAAATTATGACAAATGCAGCACTTTTCGATGTCACGCGAAAGACACCTGAAGGAGTACCCTGTAAAGCCGCCATTTTGTTTTAAAGGGAAAAAAGTTTTCTACTCTTCAAATCTGTAATAAAGTATTGTTAAAACATTAAAAAGGTGTGATTATTTTATCACCTTTAAAAATTCATAGAAAAGACTAATTTTCGGGCGTCCAAAGGGTTTTCGCCCCTTAAGAACTATGCCAAATAACAGCTTTCCTTGGCTCTTCGCAAGGCAGTGCCCTTTCTATTGGGCCACAGCCGTCTTGAGAACAAGCCACGATGTAAGTGTGGCAACGTCGCGCCACAGCTAAGTTGTTGTTGGAAACCAAAACCGACCGCGATGACTTTAATTTGTGTTCATCTCGGCGCCTTTGCCGAGGCGTTTGAAGTAGATCTAATTAATTTTCTACATAATAATAGGTATATTTACTTTTCAAATGCGTCATATACAGTTTTTTCTCTGATTGTTTAATTAAATATAACAATATTGTATGTAAAAACTGCACGTGAATCTATATAAAAACATGTGATATTCAATTGTTCAGCAAAACCAACGGGAAGGTGCAACTAACACAAGCCCTTTAATAATATGCATATAATATTTATTACATATTGCTTACCTATTCAATGTAGGTACTATCGTGTAGGAAAAGAAATGATACATATCTCATATTATTAAATTGGCACTCGTAATTTTGTCAGGAAAATGGAAAATAAAAGGTAGAGGAAAGGATGGAACTTAGAGAGAGAACAGAAAATGATAAGCTAGATTAGGAAGAATAGACAAAAAAGTTATAACAAAAAGATTAACAAAAATGTAGATTCAATAGAAATTAACAGAAAAAAAGAATATAAATTAACGAAAAAAAAAAGAATATAAATTAACAAAAAGACTAGATTTAATAATCAAACATCATGTGCAAACGAGTATGTAAAAATTGTTTAGATTCTCTTGGACGGACGAATTAAGTATAAATTCGGTCTCGGAAATGGCTCTATCTAAATGGCTCTAACTAATCAACAAAGGACTTATAATGCTTTTTTAAATGTGTCTAATTTTCGTTTTTTCATTTTATTAACTGATGCCTGGTCTGCTGGTCATGAAAGATAAGATTGTTTTGGCGAATTTTACATTCTCCTTATTGGAGGCAGTCCCAATTATATTCTTTGCACGATAATCCAATCTAGAATTGATATATTATATATTTCATCGATTAAAAGAACAACTATTTTGTCAGTCTCTGCAAGTGAGGCAGACATGAATTAGAAAATGTTTATTAGTATTTTCTTTATTTGGAGGAATATCCATACCAGATGATAGATACTGAAGATACCGCTTGGTAGGTAAAAAGAAAAATGTCTGTAACACATTGTACATGACATCATTATGGTACACGCAGAATATTTCCTTTTAATTTAGTCATTTGTGTTACTTGATCTACAATAATACCTAACTGCTTAGAATACAAAAATGTTTCATCTTTTTCAGTCAATGTACGACCTGTTGTAAATAAACTAAGTGTTTTGATAAGGATATTTATATTTATCTAATAAATTTTGCATTTTAGACCATCGTTTAATTTTCATGTCAAAGTCCAAAATCCATTTTAATCCGTTACAATCAACTAATGATTGTCGTTGAAAAAAAATTTTAAAAGCGAGGTCATTATTAATTGATATCTGATTTTCGATTTTTACTATTTCAGTGTCAAAAATTTAATATATAAAAAATTACTTTGGATGTTAAAATTTTTACACTCCAGCTTTCAGAAATATTTACTTTCTCTGAAAAACAACTCACAAAATTCTGGCAATTTTCAATTACATCTGACTTTTTGAAAATTCTCAATTAAAATTTTATGTTGTTTAATTTGGGTCTGACGTCTACATTCTGTATCTTTTCGAACTATTTTCGACTTTTCATTGGACAGATATAGGTAAATTTGGAAAAATAGATGGAATGCCATCTTTATTTAATGTTGGTTTACATGCAATCGTATTAATTGTCCCATCAGGTAAAAGATGTTTATTTGGTAACTTCGTCGGGATCAAAATGCAACTCACATACTACAGAATGTTTTGACGCTGTCCATTCTTTTCTGGGAATAGCTTTGGGCCATTTCTGCATTAATCCGCCCTCATTAGGGAATCCAAAAACACTTTTTACATCCTCAGTTTTTATAGAAGAATCGTAATTCGATTTACATCCCGGTACGCAACACCGTTTTGGCATGTTTGTATATCGAATTATCAATACACTGCACTATCTACAGATACTACACTTCAATTTACAATCGTGTAAAGTAATTGTAACGTTTAAAAACTCTGTTTAACGCGAATAAACAGACAATTTCTTATATAAACACATATAACGCCGCCATGTTTATGTAGACTGACCGGACATCAACCGGACCCCTGTGCGACGTTGCCATTTTCTTATAGCGTGGCTAGTTCTCAAGACGGATGTGCTTGGGCTATAAGGCTAAGGATCAAAAGTCGGTAACAGTAGCCTTTCAAAGGACCGCCCAAGATAAAACAAACGTGTTAAGTGGTTTACTGCCACATCCAAACTCGACATTATAAAGTCATTTCATATTAAAACGTCCAAAATAAAACCCAAACACACAAAAGCGCCGTGCCTACGTATTTGACCTTTTACCTTTCATAAAATTCTCTTTATTTAAGTTCAAAACGGAATTCGGAATGAAATGGAACACATAAAAATGTATGTAAATGCCCAACGAGAAGTCGATTATAAAATGAATGTCGTTTCGTTCGGCCTTCTGGCTTAATAAAAAAAATTACGTCTAATATTATTTCAGAGAAAGTTTCTTTAATCTCTCCCTCAGATGAGATAATGGCATCAAACGGTTTCGTAATTCCGAAAGTTTATACAAGCTTAGAAATACTTTATGAAGTTATATACAAAGTTTTTAATTTAATTAAGTAGAGCAATAAATAAGGTTTATAAACAAGTAACTCTATTAAAGTATATACAGTGGTAAAGAAAGTAATCTTATACTTTTTATTTATTTATTTTATTATTTATTTATTATTCATTTTTTGAAGATTGCTAAAAATTCTGATAATTTTTGTACTACATTATTGTTTTTTTTTCTTCTGATAGGATTACAGTTTGTGAAATTCTGCGTCAATTTTTCATAACAAATTGAATGCGTCAATTTTTATTATGAAATTTTTTTATAAACCCTACCTGGCACAATGTTTTCACGTAACGGCTATTCTTTAACAATATAACGTTGGTTTGTGGCTCTGCTATACCATTCGCATAAAGAACAATATTTGGTGTAGCCACTCTGCAGTCCTTTAAGTAGTGCAACAACTTTTAGATCGGCACATATATTCCATTTATGATTGTCGTATTTTATGCTTTGAAGTAATATATGCATGTTCTCGTACGTTTTTTCCATATAATTTACAGCATAACCCTCGGAACAGATGGTTGTTCGTTTCTATTAAACAATAAAACTGCCTTCAGACTTGTCTTCGAAGAGTCAATAAATAATCCAGACAATATAGCAGAAAAGTGCTCAGTTTTTAAAAATAGGCCTGAATAAGGTTTCTCGGCGCGATAATTAAGTAAAAAATAATATAAATGGATTGTGTATGTTTTGGATAAAATCGGTATGTAGGGAACCTTAGTAAAAAAATCGGTAAAAAGTGCCGAAAACCGGTTTTTTTTGCGAATTAAGGGCTGAAAACTAACTTTTTTTCGTAAAACAAAAAATAGCACCTTGTAGCGCTTGAAATAACGAGAAAAATGAGTTTTTGGTGATCAAAATCGGTTCAGAAGTTTTTGAACAAAAAATAAAAACCGATGAAAAATGCCCATTTTTAGAATCGAATTACAAGGGTTCTAATCGTCGCAGAAACTTCTGCTTAGGCTTAAATTGTAGCTTTTGGTCGTGCCCATTTCTCATGGTCGTGCAGTAAAAATTTCATGCAAAAATAATAAGAACTTTTTGCATAAATCGAAAAAAACTAAAAAAAGGTCTTTTCGAAAAACGTCTTAAACAAGCCGAAAAATGGTCGTACAGCATTTTCCTGGGCTTAAATTACTCGTCATTAAATCCCTACAAATCAATTATTGTGACTTGTGGGAGAGGTTCATTCAATCGGCTGAAAAACGCGTTTGAAAATCGAGCGTCGCGTTGCTTCGAGCGCTCGGGTAAGCGAGTGGACGCCTGGTGGGGGAATCCTCTCCCGCCGCAGACTTCTGTCAGCGCGTCTGCCTTGGGAGAGGCTTCCCCCACCACGTGTCCACTTCCCCTTCACTCGCTTACGCTTGATTTTTAAACGCGTTTTTCAGCCGATTGAATGACCCTCTCCCACAAGTCACGAAAATGGATTTGTAGGGAATTTAATGACGAGTAATTTAAGCCCAGGAAAAATGCTCTACGACCATTTTTCGGCTTGTTCAAGACGTTTTTCGAAAAGACCTTTTTTTAGTTTTTTTCGATTTATGCAAAAAGTTCTTATTATTTTTGCATGAAAGTTTTGAAAGAAGTTTCTGCGACCATTAGAACACTTGTAATTCGATTTCAAAAAATGGGCATTTGTCATCGGTTTTTATTTTTTTGTATAAAAACTTCTGAACCGATGTTGATCACCAAAAACTCATTTTTTTCGTTTTTCCAAGCGCTACAACGTGCTATTTTTTGTTTTAGGAAAACAATTATTTTTCGTCCCTTAATCCGCAAAAAAAACGGTTTTCGGCACTTTTATCGATTTTTTTACTAAGGTTCCCTACATACCGATTTTATCCAAAACATACACAATCAATTTCTACTATTTTTTTTTTACTTAATTATCGCGCCGAGAAACCTTATTCAGGACTCTTTCAAAAAATAAACTATCTAGCCTGGACTAAAACAGTTGCCACTCGATAGGTTTATAGAAAAGTCCAATACATGTTGATATTCTCCAGATTTTGTTACATGATACGACAATTTACAGGTCAGTGTAAGAGTTACATAGGTAAAGATAACACAGCCACACAAAAAAATCGACTTTCGGTCTGAAAGGTCAGACTATGAGTACTATACGTTTTTGATCGCTGAAACGTATAGTCCATGAGTACTATACGTTTTTTGGATTAAAAAGGATTAAAAAGGACCAACAAACAGCTGTTTGTTGTCACTGTTTGTTGTGACTGTTTGTTGTCACTGACATACATACAACTGTGCGAAATTCGTGAAAATAATGTGCGTGTTGTGTCGTCCTCTGTCCATGTGAACTATTTTGAGTTTGCACCTTTAACTTCAATAGATGTGGTACGATCATTTTCCTTCTACAACCATATGTACAGGTCAAATCGCTCTCGTTTAACGAGAAGAAACGAAGAAAGCAATGAAGGCAGTTAGTGTTTCCAAATGACACAAGCGATGGGTTAGTTTTTATATATTTGAAAGTCATAGAGTTTTGCATACATTTTTATGGCACGATGTGAGAAAAAACAATTGAGAATCGGAAATCATAAAACAGAACCAAGGTAGTGTTTTTTTTAATGGAACACCCTGTATATAGCATTAAACGTTCACAACAATCACGCTCACGACCGCGGGTTTTCCTGTTCCACTTGCTTGCGAGCATTACAATCAAAATCTCAATAGGCCAGTCAATAGAGCTTTTTGACATGACACGATTGATACCTGAAATCCGACTACGGGATACTTTTTAAGTTCAGTCCTTAGATGAAAACGTATAAGAATTGGACTAGGAAATAGTTGCACTTTTTTTTTAATAACAAATTAGTGAAAAAAAATGGAGTTTTTCCAATAGGAAAGTTGTAGAGAATTCAAAAACCTTTAAAATGAAAAAAAAAATCAAGTCAATCGGTACATTTTTAAAAAATGTAATGCAAAAAATTACCCTTTCTTAATAAATTCGTAATTCGAGTATGTTTGCATCACAAGAGTCAATCTTGTGGGAAAATGTATGTAATATCGCGAAGAATAAGTGTGCAAAAACTGGATTACGACTGATGAATAGTTTTTGCACAATAGTCGAATAAATTTTTTACATCGTATTTTGAATATTCCATAACACGTCGAGCGATAGATTAAATAACATTTTCTCGACGGATTCGGAAACTACAGAGTGTAAACTACAATTCGTCCATTTGCTTTTGTTTCATTTAAATGCCACTAAAGTGGTGTAAAACGCCTCTGAGCACCGCGCGAAATTTTCTGGCCGCTGCCGCCGCTTCCCCTCGCTTCCCCGCCACCACTCCTCGCTCAGCTGTCAGCGCGCCGCCGAACATTTTGCGCGGTGTTCAGACGCGTTTTACACAAATTTAATGGCATTTAAATGAAACAAAGTAAATGGACGAATTGTAGCTTACACTCTGTAGTTTCCGAATCCGTCGAGAAAATGTTATTTAATCTATCGCTCGACGTGTTATGGAATATTCAAAATACGATGTAAAAAACTTTATTCGACTATTGTGCAAAAACTATTCGGACATAATCCAGTTTTTTGCACACTCATTCTTCGTGATATTACCTACATTTTCCCCCAAGATTGACTCTTCTAATGCAAAAAATACTCGAATTACGAATTTATTAAGAAAAGGTAATTTTTTGCGTTTTTTCCGAGTTTTCTCAGCGAAAAATGTACCGATTGACTTGATTTTTTTTTTTCATTTTAAAGGTTCTTGAATTCTCTACAACTTTCCTATTGGATGCGATGTAATTGCTTCAATAGCTTTTCTTCTATAAGCAAAAAACTGAAAAAACGCCATTTTTTTTTTCACTAATTTGTTATTAAAAAAAAAAGTGCAACTATTTCCTAGTCCAATTCATATACGTTTTCATCTAAGGACTGAACTTAAAAGTATCCCGTAGTCGCATTTCAGGTATCAATCGTGTCATAAACTCACCCCTTTTCGAGCTCTATTGACTAGCGTACAAGTGGAATGGTACTGGAACGTTTCGAGCGTTGACGTAAACATTACAAATGGCGAGTTTGAAAAAAATAAGGCAGAAGTTTAAAGTGGTTACGCTACAATTTGTAAGCCTCAACAATAAACTATAATAATTATTGGTTAACTTGATTTATAAAAAAAAATTGAAACTCACGAAGCTACGCACGGGAGGCCATGGAACATTCTATGTCTTTGGACCCATGACGTCATGCGTCACATACATGATGCTCGATAGAGTTTCCCTATCCCAGATTTTGCCCCAGATTTTAACCATGACCCAGATCGCAATATTTTCCCAGGGGCAATCCCTTAATAAAGACATAGAATATCAAAATGAGAATTGAATGAGGGCTGGAATGAGGAATTATATGAGAGTTAAATGAGGGCCGAGATGAAGGTTTAAATGAGGGATAGCTCTCATCCAGGCCTAGGTCGGGTGTGGGGAGGTGCGTGACGTGACGCATGACGCAATATTTTCCAGGGGCAATCCCATAATAAAGACATGGAATGTCAAAAATATATCTATACAATTTAATTTGTTATATTTTATTTCAGTGGAGTATTTAAATAATTTACGTTTAACTATAATCAAAATGTCTTTTACGGCGACAGTTGGATATTCGTTGGTGCATCGCAATAATGGTTCAGAAATTACTTCATCTAGTTCAGATGAAGAATGGAATGCAAGTTTACAAAATCGCGATCGTGATAAGCAAAAACTTAGGCCACGTATTACTGATTATGAGAAAGTAATTAATTGTTATTCAGATGAAGAATTCAAAAGTCATTTCAGGTAAATGATTTTCTGTCACATTCAGTGATTTAATATGTAAAGGGACTTATGTAATTCTTAATTATTTTTTTTAGACTTTCAAGAAACACATTCAATTATTTACATGAGTTAATACAAGAAGATTTAGTTAAATTTTCTGTCGCCATCTTCAAGTTTTAAAAACTGCGCCAAACGTCTCAACGTCCATTTCGACCCACCTCTTTAGATGGGTCGTTGTGAGCTTGGCGTGAGCGAAAATAATGACGTAATTAGTGACGTTTTCGTAACGGCTGAAGGAATATTTTTAGCATTGTGAACGCTTAGTGAAGCGCACCCCTAATCGTCGCATTTTGCTGCAGGTTCCCCGAGACCGGCCTCAACTTCCAAGACATCCGGAACGGCGAGAACGCCTGCGACGGCCTCCCTGACGCAGCTGCAGGACGGCGGCTCCGCGTGGTCGCACTGCACCAGGCCGGGCGACGCCGAGCGACAGATCGAGATCGTGTCGAGGGAGAACAGGGTGGTGCTCCGGGTGACGGTGCGCGGGCCGGCGGGGGCGCGCTGGGGATGCGGATGTCGTACCGCGCCGAGCCCGTGTCGAGTGTCGTGGGGGTGTGCGAGTTCGGTGGGTGGCGCTCAGGCAGTTCTGCGTGGCGGCGCTAGAGGGCGCCAGGCTGCCGTGGGCGCAGGCCGAGATGGAGTGCGCCAGGAAGGGCGGCCACCTGGCCAGCGTGCGCAGCGAGCACGACCAGGCCGTCCTCGACAGCCTCCTGCTCAACAGGTGAGTGTGATCCGAAGATTTCGAAAGTTCCATCTTAATATAGGCAATACATAGATTTAACCTTACAAAAGATCACGAAAAGCTAATCTTTGACATGGTGTGTAAATTAAGTAATGAGACTTTCAACTTTAACGCACGATCTAGCAACATTGCGGAGACGAGAGATGGAGGGCGGTAGGTTAACATGTAATGCACCTTCAGTACAAGCTTGAACTTGTTAGAGTCAGTTGTTTGTTCTTTGTGACTGTTTTCGTAAACCATTTTTTTTCTAGTGCGTTTTAAAAATGAGTGACATTTTTGGGCACAGCGCAACGGATGCTTTTGCAAAACCTCAACCCGCCTACGGAGACAGTGTTTTTTCAAGAGCCCAGATTTTTCGGTGGTTTAAGATACTCTCAGAGGGGAAGAGAGAGTTCAGATCGTCGTGTCGGTTGACGACAAGAATGATCGGAGAAGAGTTAAATTTGAATCACACCACTGTCTGATGAACAATGGTGTGTTCATAAAATTTTGACTAACGAATTGGGGATGAGAACAATCTGCGCAAAAATGGTTCCAAAAAACCTTTCGCAGGAACAAAGGGACATCAGGAGAGAAATGTATCTTGACTTTTTGAAATCGATTGAAAATGATCTCCATTTTATGGAACGTGTCATAACTGGTGATCAAACTTGGGTGCTTGAGTACGACCCGGAAACCAAGCGCCAAAGCATGGAATGGCACACTTTAAGCTCTCGAAGACCCAAAAAAGCAAGATCGAGCAAATCGAAGATCAAATGCATGCTGAGTTGCTTTTTTGATAGCCAGGAATTGTCCACAAAGAGTTTGCGTCTCCGGGCCAAACAATAAATCAACACATTTACAGAGAGATTCTTGAAAACCTTCGAAAAAGGGTCATGCGTGTGAGACCAAACATCAAGACCAACTGGATAAAATCCTGAAACACGTCAATTTTTAATTCTAGAATGACATTTTTGAGCATAATTTTATACCTCCCTCCAACCCCCCTTATAGTGACAGCTAGCCCTTTAAAATTATTAAATGGAAAGAAGGTTCGTGTGATAGCTCATTTTAGGTTCTTAATTATCTATTCAGAAATATACAGTTTTTTTAATTTTGTACATTTTTTCATCAAGAAAAATTAAATTTGATCATTTCAAAAATTATTATTATTATTATGAAATGTATACAATCAAGTGCCTATGTCCAAAATATCTGTCAAATCGGACGTTTTTAATTAATTTTGTGTCAACATTCAACTTAAATGTATCGGTTTCCTGATAAGCTGCGCAAAATACCCAACAAAAATAAAGAAGTAAAAAAGGGGTTCTTTTACATATCAGAAAAATTACACATTTAAATTTCTTTATTTGCTACATCTGTGAAAACTTATTATTCTATTATGTTATTTATCGCTGATCGTCAAGTTGATCATTATTTTAACAATGAGTCTTTCTGATACCCAAAGAATTGAAATGTTGATATTATTAGGATGTGGTGATAAAACAAGAACGCGGAAGCAGGTATGGTCTAAGGTAGCAGGTACTAAGTATCCTGACCGCCGTATTTCCCAGTCTACGGTTAGTAGAATAGAAAAAAATTTCGTGAATTTGGAAATGTCACAGATATTCCTGAATCTGGTAGGAAACTTATTTTAGACGATGAACAGAAATTGGATATATTGTTAGATATTCAAGATAATCCACATAAACCTACAAGACAAGTTGCCGCCGATAATGATGTTAGTAAAACGTCCATATTGCGTCTTCCAAAAAACGAAAAATACCGCCCATATAAATTTCATTTGGTTCAAGAACTTAACGACGATGACCATGATCGCCGATTGGAATTTTGCGAAATCATGGCAAATAGATGCCAAGATAATCCTTTATTTATAAAAACCATTATTTTTCTGATGAAGCAACATTCGTGGAACAGTCAACAAACAGAACTGTAGATACTGGAGTACATAAAATCCACATTGGATGATGGAGGCCAATACTCAATATCCTGAGAAGGTGAACGTTTGGGCTAGAATTGTAAATTCTCAAAATTATCGGACCATATTTCTTTGATGGCACAAACTGGCGCGCGTTACTTGGATTTCTTGCAAAATTTCTTAGTTCCAGAGTTAAGAATGCTTTTCCCAGATGATGACAACCCCAATAAAATTGATAGAAATATTTGGTTTCAGCAGGACGGAGCTACACCACATTTTTCATTGGAAGTAAGAGCCTATCTGAATCAAGTTTTTCCCAATAGATGGATCGGTAGACGTGGTGAAATTGAGTGGCCTGCTCTTTCTCCCGATTTGACCCCGCTTGACTATTTTTTATGGGGTTACTGAAAATCGAAAGTCTACTTCAACAGACCAAATAACGTAGAAGAATTAAAAGACAGAATAAAGTAAGCAATTAATCAAATCACCCCGTAAACAATACATAATGTTATAGAAGAATTTCCGTAACGCCTCCATTATTGTCAAGAAGCAACGGGCGCCCAGTTTGAATATTTGATTTAAACTGTTCTTCTGTTCTGTTTCATGTTCTTTTCTTTACTTAGTAACATTAAAAATGTAACATTTTTCAATAAAAAAAAATACAGAAATTAAAAAATTCTTTTGTTGCTGGATGGAGAATTAAAAACCCTTTCAAATGAGCTATCACACGCACCCTCGTTCCATTTAAAAATTTTAAAGGGGTAGCTGTCACTCAATGGGGGTTGGAGGGGGAGATATAAAATTATGCTCAAAAATGTCGTTATAGAATTAAAAATTGACGTGTTTCAGGATTTGACTCATAAATTGTAAATTACGTAGATAATGAATTTATCCGTTACTTATGGACCTCACTGTATATACATACATATATATATAAAAACAGTATCATTACTTAATTTACACACCTCGTACACTGCATATACTAGATGTTAAAACCATTTTTTACTCTCATAATTAGAAAAATCTATAATGGTAAAGGAAATAGCTAGTTAACTAACCAAATCCTATTTAAATTTAAATTATATACCAAAATAAATAAGAGCGTATTTGCAGAACCATTTTCGCGAGATGGTTTTACGGAAATTAGCTCGAATCTCTATTACGAGAGTTTTATCTTTTTTTATTTCCGTGAGTACATTCAGACCTATCTTTATTACACCATTTAGATCAGGATTTATATAAGACGTAATTCACTAAATTGCGATACTGTCGATACAGTAAATTTTAGTGCCCATTTGTCTAAAATAGACACGACGGAAAATTACCATTCCTATTTTAACTAATTTTATAGGTATATTTCTTATACTGAATTGGCTATGATTTACTTGTAATAATAATAATTCCCATCCACTGTTTTACTATTTTTAAATAAGTAGTAAACAAATTTACTACTTGTAATAAGAATAATTTCACATTCACTGTTGTCGTCAGAAATCATAAATCCGGATTTTGACTTTATTGGGCCTTCAGTGTGATACACCTGACGACGAACAACAATGAACGAGAGCCTCAGCAATAAAAATGTCGTTCCTGGCCGTACACTATTAACGGTAGGTCCGCTAAGTTCGTTGAGATCCTTCGATCTATGATTTCTGATGACATATAACAGTGAATGGGAATTATTCTCATTACACTTTATCTTAACGGGCCGGGCCTACCGTTAGCAGTATGCTGCCAGGAAAGACACTTAGTGGTTGCTGACTTTGTCAGACCAATTGGAACACGTTGAGTCCTATTTAGGAAGGCACAGCTGTATTCTTCTAGAAAATAAGCCGAAACTCTCGTTCATTGCTGTTCGTCGTTAGATATATCACACTGATGAGACTCAATAAGTGAAAATGGTTACGTGAATGCCGATGCACCAAAAATTGCAGCAGTGCGTGTATCTAACTACATACAGCAGTTCCAGTAGGTAAACCTGCAAAAATGGCTCCCCCGTTTATTAAAATTACCAAGAAAATTGTCTCAATGGCATTTCCATCTTAAAAAAACGAGGTTGATCGACTGAGGAGCTAGGGCCTGTTCTCACATCACTTGAAGAAATGAAAGGCGAGATGAAAAAGAATACAAATGAAGAAAACGAGGAGTATGAACCCCTATCTCAACTGACTCGAAGACCCTCACACTAGTCTAGGCGAGGTAGCAAAAAACAAGTGATTTTTTAAAATAATTAGTTGCGGCACTTTCTCAACGTGATAATTAAGAGAAAAATCGTACAAATGGAATGAAAATATTTTGAACAAAATCCGATTGAAGGATCATTGCGAAAAAATTGCAAAAAGGAGCGAAAAAAAGATTTTTTCGACTTTTAGGCAAAAAAAAATTGTTGAATAAAAAAAACAAAAAAATACGTTATAGCACTTGAAAAGAAGAATAAACCGGTTTTTGGATCATTAAAATCGGTTGATAACTTTTGCACAAAAAAAATAAAAACCGCGAAAATTTGCGATTTTTCGATGTTCAATTACTCGGTCTGTAATTATCATAGAAATGTCTTCCTAGGGGCTCAAATTGTAGGGATGTCCAACACCTATCTACAGTTAAATGTTTGTCTAAAAACTATTCATAAGTTTTCACGCAAATTGCGAAAAAGTAAAAACAGGTACTTTAGTAAAACAGCCCCTATTTCCACATATTTGTCGTAGAGCAATTTGCTACGTGTCCTTGAAGACTTCCTCTACAACCATAACAAATTTGAACTCGATCCGATAATATAAGTACCTCAAAAGCGCGTCTGAAAAACGTGCAAATTTAAAGAGCGGCCGCGTGGACGTGGTGGTGGGGGAACGCGCGCGATCGTTTTCTGGGCGCCCGCGGAAGAGAAAGTTCCCCACCGCCGCGCCACTTCCACTTCGCTCGTGCGTCCACGCAGCCGCTCTCTAAAATTGCATGTTTTTCAGACGCGCTTTGAGGTCTTATTATTATCGGATCGATTTCAAATTTGATATGGTTATAGAGGAAGTCTTCAAAAAACACGCTTTTTGCAAAATTACTCTACGACAATTATTGTGGAAATAGGGCCGTTTTACTAAAGTACTTGTGTTACGGGATCAAACTGACCGGCTCAATAACCTCATTTAGCATAGAAGTGAACAGCACAGAATGTTAGTTTCAGGCAGTAGAGCACCAGTGTGCTTATCCTTTCTTTATCTTCTAGTGGTGTAAACCATCCTATATACCTTTCTCTTTCTAACAGTAAGCTTAAAGTTACCTTATACGGTTGGTGAACCTGGCCTGTCATGACAGTTATTCTTAAAATTCCCTAAATAACTGGGAACTGGTAAAAAGGTCATTTCCTTTCCGGCAACGAGAAAGACTTGATATTTTCGGTGTCTGGGACATCTGAATCACGCTCTGCGGATTATTTTCTCTTGTCAATCTTCTTTTGTCTGAGATCAATAACTCTTATTTGCCTTGAGGACGCACCTTTGTGGATTTTAGAGTATTGTCTCGGTAAATATACCAGTTTTATAACCACCTATAGGCCACACACCACTACCAAGGTAGGGGAAAAGCTTACACACACTTAAATGCACTGCATATAATTGTCATAATCTAATTGTTGCATGTTTACTTCTAGGCCTTTTTCTTCTGTTTCCTTTTTTTGTTATTGCTTCTTGCTGGTCACACCTGCCTTCTAGCCGCTATCGTTTTTCTTGCCCTGCGGGCGCAGCTCACTGCTTCACACCTGCGGTCACACTAGCCACTGGCCTACATCAGCTATACACCCGACACCTTTCTGGGGGCCCACACACGGCTTCGGAAGCAACCTAACCTCACTTCCACCACATGGTCAGGGGACCGGGGCACCTCTAACGGACATCAGCTACTTCCGGACTTCAAGTACCCATCTAGGATCTAGGACCAGGAACCAAATAAGGTCATTGCTAAGATTGTAAGTCTGTTTAGTTAACATTCGTTACCTGGGCTTATCGGTCAGACCGATCAGTTCTATTTGATACTGCTTAGGTTATAAGAACCTATTTGGTTGGCTCTAACCTAGATTGCTTCCTAGAATTAAGAGATACTATTTAAATCTCCGAGACACAGTAGGGCAGGGAACCTTACTCCCTATCGGGATATCCACCACTGCAGACACATTTGTAAACCTGCGGTATATATACCAAGGGGATTTATAAGATCCACCCCGTAATCACGCTTTGTACTTGGCCTTGCAGAACAGCATCCGGCCCTAAATATAGTTTATGTACCGGGATTTTACTAGGGCACACTACATATTTTGAATAATTTACAGACGTGTGTCATTATTAGTCATTACCACTTGACGCTAGATTAGTAGAGCCACCATTGCCGGACCATGCCCTTAGGCCTACCCCTAAGAGTGTGTCACCGTGCCTACTAGGCCATTGTTGGCGATCACCTGGGGCACTAGACTAGGGAATTTTTGTTGTTGTATTGTATTTGTTAATTGTTTTTATTTTTATTAAAGTATTGTCCTATTTGTTTACTCTTGTACTTCTCTTTTGTTCTTTGTGTCGACCCTTTGTTGTAATTCTCGTTTCGGCGGATAATATAACCTTGGTGGTACCGCGCGGGGATCGGAGACGGGCTTCCACCCCCAATCTCCGGTGAGCTAGCCGCCGGCCAAATTGTCTCCGCGCACCCTTCACCACCGCGAACCCACCACGCGTAGAGGTTATATTATCCCCAGCAAAGTCCCGTCTCCTTTCTTTTCAGCTTGCTGCCCCGCCAACCAGCGGCGGCGTAGCA